>CM056739.1:42631740-42861384 GCA_029844215.1 Przewalskia tangutica
ACTTAGCATTAATATGTAGTATTTTGGGGTTGCTTAGGACTTTAGCGTAAAATGAAAAGCACTTTGAGTTGTGTGAAACTTTACCTATGCTTGTTGTTGTGAAGAACTTGCCTATACTTTATTTGTTGTGAAACTTGCCTATGCTTGTGATGATAGCCTTTGTTGTGCAGTGTGGTATTTACGTATTCTGGCGTCTCGATATGAGTCAACAGGATTGACTTATTGAACTTACTTGGGCGTCTTGGCGGTGATGGAAATTCCACGGGTATGTTTCCATTTGATTCATGTCTTGTTGTTGATATCCGTGGGCGTATACTACCAAATCACGATGTCCGAGGGCATGCGGCCATGCGGCGGAGTTGATTACCAAATATATGATTTGTGCGCAACGTGGGCGATGTCTCCTGCCAAGTCACGATATTCCAGGGGGCATGTGGCCATGCAGCCGGGGAGTTGACCATGATATATTATTGAGGTTACGTGGCGTATCTGGTGAGTCACGATGTCCCGGGCATGTGGCCCGTGCGGCGCTGTTATTAATGTTGCATCATGGACATATACCTACCGCAGATCACGCGATGTGATGTCCGAGAGCATGTGGCCGTGATCGAACATGTAATGGATATTGAGTGGGCGTGAGACCAGCAGATTATATTTAGTGGTGACTTTGAGGCGTGAGTCTGACTTGGCTGCACTTTTATGCTTGCGTCTTGTATTTTGGTTTATCATCCACGTATCTCTGCTTTATATACCCCATTATGATTTAAGCTGCCAGATATTCTGATTTCATGCTTAGTCACTGTTATCTTGACCTCGCGCGGGAAGCTGCGTTACGATCTGCATGAGTAGAAGTACATTACGTGGTGTCGATCCCCGACATGAGATCACGTTTATTTTGGGAAGCTCAGTTCCTTGGGAGGCTTATCTTTGGTAAGTTTCCACACGAAGTTGTAGGTTAACTTGTACATTGAGGGTATGGCGAAGCCAATCGTCGTAAGTTATTATTCTACTGCCCTTAAGTCATAACTGTATTGTGGCGGGGTTGTAAAGGATAAGCTGTTCGGGTTTTTATGTATATCTTGGCTTAACATTTATTTTGGTTGCTGTTTTATTTAATTATATCTCTTGTTAAATGACTCTTGTTTTATGTTACGCTGATTTTCTCTGATGTATGAATCAGGAATTTAAGTGCACGAGGGTAAGAGCACTGATCCAGGTCAGGAGTTTTGCAGGGTGTGACATAGTGGTATCAGAAGCGATTAATCCTCGGGAAAGTGTCTACTGACAAGTAATGCCTAGTAAGTCTTGGTGCTCGGTGTGTTGTGCATACGTGTACATCCCATGTCGGAGGCTATAAGACATTTAGGATTAGTTCATTTCTTCTCAAATTTACGCGAATCGTTACGCTTAGAAAGTATGTTATAAGTTGGACCCTCTACGGCGTGTTTCGTTTTACAGTTATGCCTGCGAGCAGCGAGGCGAAAGGGCAAAGCGGCGGAGGGAAGTACTCTTAGTGGGATTCGAGAGGAAATCACAGTGAGCGCGAGCGATCGATTACTGAGTAGTGCTTGAATGGCGAGGATTTTGCGGCCGCCCGGCCTGGCCAGTGAGTTTAGAAGCGCCAGTGATGGGCTGCTGAGACTCTGATGCCACGAGCCTCGGAGTCCGCCGATGCCCAGGCGGGAGAATGGTCAGCGAGAGAGATGGCGATTTTGGCGAGTTGTGGCGAGATATGAGGCAGAGCGGTGGATCACGGTAGTTCCGAGTTCAGCGACTACGCTTTGTGGGTGCACAGGAAGCGAATAGTTTGAGGCTCACGGGACTTTACGAGTTGTAGCTTACAGCGATTTTATGGGTGAGGCACGAGAGATGATCCGAGAGGTTAAATCAAATCGATTCTGAAGAGATCGTGCGGGTGATCAAGGCTCCGGAGAGCCGGAAATCTGCATGACGCCGGTTGCAGCCGAAATTGCGTGATACACATGATCGATTAGTTTCAGTCAGTAGAGGAGCTTTCGGGAAAGCATGCACCTCGATGGTATGGGATGAGTTTTTAGGGAGTTTTCTCCAGCACTTTTTGCCTCGCCGGATGAGAGAGAACGCGATAAACGATTTTTATTGCCCCTTGAAGAGACGAGTAGAGGCGCGGCTTTGTCGGAGTACTGATGTCGAGTTGATTCTTTGGCTCGATATGTCCCTGCGCTAGTTGCGAATATATGGAAAATAGGGTGCGTCGCTACGTCAGCGGGCTAGATGATTATATGGCGAGGTCTTGCGGGTGTTTCTCTTGACCGGAGCATGGGCGTTGCAGCCCATTCGAGGCTAAATACGCCCAGGTGCGAGGAAGCGCGGTCGGCAGGTGGACGGCCGAGAAGAAGGCCGAGGCAGTAGGATATTTTAGCGCTTTCGAGCGGACGCCTTGTTCAATTGAACTAGTTATATTACCTCCGCCGTTCTGCAGTGGTCTCATGACCTTGGGACCGCCCCGCGGATATTCGGGAAGCCGGGTCGAGCTCCGGAGTTTGAGATGTTCGGAAGTAGGGTGTTGGCGAGATCGTCACGATCGCCTTGCACCGGTGTAGTCGATGTGGTAGACGCGTTTCCGGGGAATGTCGTAGTACGAGGAGCTTGTATTCTTGCGGCCAGCGGGCCATATAACCAAGCTTGTCCAGGCGAGTATGGCGAGTAGGATAGCCTGAACTACTAAGCGATTGCGGAGCCCACGGTAGAAGTCGCGGTGGAAGTTCGATTTTAGCGGTCCTTGAACCGCTAGTTTGGTATATCCTTAACCACGTAAATACTTGTATGTATTGATGGTAATGATGTGTTAAGTGTTATGTTCGGATAGCTGTGCTATAGTGTGATTTAAAAATCTGGTTAGTGTGAGATGGAAGTGGTAGCTTTCATGATGTGAATTAGTAAGATTGTTCGGATCGGGAACAGAGTTTGCGCGGTTGGGAGTCGGGTTGAGGACCATTTTGCAGGTCAACCAGTAACCCGGTTTAGGGTGGGGTCGGTCAGGTGGTCCCGGTGGTAGGGTCACGGATGCTAGGCCCAGTTTGTATGACCATCGTATGAGTTTGTGGATGTGTTCGACCCGAATCGTTCGTGAATCGGGAATGGCCTTAGGGTATTACGGCTAGTAAAGATGACCAAGTTTGGAGGTAGTAACTCCAAGGGTTGGAAAGCGAGCGTTGGCGGAAGTGTGGTACGGATACTAGAAAAGAGCTCGAGTGTTCGGAAAGTGCGACGAGATAGGGGAGAAGTGAGCGTGTGTGATCGTTTCTTTTGTGAAATGTAGAGTGCGAAGGGAGTATATTTTAGACCTCGTAAGGGGTTTTGTGATGATTAGAGTGTTTCCTCGTTGACTTGGGATTTAAGTATTGGTGCGTTTGTTATTTTTATGGCGGTGTAGCATGATGCGTTTTCGATGCGTATAGCGATGAAGGCTATACTAAGCGCATTTGTGTTGAGACTTTGAAGGAACATGGGATGAATGTTTCTAGAGAGGAGAATGTTATACCGTATTTCAGTATATACGTGGGGCGCACGTAGAAATTGAGCCTTAAGGTAGGCATTGGATTGAAATTTGGGCCTGAGTGCCGATTAAGTCGTTTTCCGTGAAAGCGTTTCCACAACTTTCGTAGAAAATTCCGGCTATGTCATTTATAATTTTTAGATTTTTCGGGTGTGAAACATTTTTGGACCAACGGAGGGTGGCGTGTCACCCTCACATTGAAGCAAATGGATTGGCTTGGCGATTTGGGCGTCAGAGCCTTGGTTGGCCTTGGCGATTGGCTCCTCTTTTGTGCCTTGTTTGTGGCTTGTTTTGTGGAGTGTTTTGTGGAGTGTTTGTGGGTGCACTTGGCTGATCTTGGCACTTGCACTTGCCTTGCACATGGCTTGATCTTGGCCATTGGATTTGGCTTTAGTTTTCTATAAATACCCCCTCTCTTTGAAGACTTCTTCGTCCACTCTTCACTTGCCTAAGTCTTGAAACCCTCCCCTCCTCTTGTTGACTCGTCAGAGCCCTCTCCCCCAGAAATTGGCCTTTGGCAAACCCTCCCCTTTGAGAGCCTTAAGCGAGAACCCCCTCACTTAGGGTGTTGTTCTCGTGTGGTACCCCAGCTGTGGTATTGAAATACTCCTCCAAGTATTGTTATAATGCCCAATACCTTAGTATACCTTGTAGTTTTCCAAAGATACCTCTATCGTAAGTCGGAAATACTACCTTTTGTCACACAGTCTCAACCGAAACCACTAAGGAAATCTTCATTGTTAGTTGAAGGATTTGAGTAGAAGTTGGTTAGAACTTCTAAGGGTTGTTTGGAGCGGATGGAGTACTCTGAGTAGGAGCTAAACCTTGCTCGGGATCGACTTTTATCTCGGATAATTTTGGGCTTATCGAGGTAAATAATCTTGTCCCCTATTGTAATTGGAGTTTACATTGTTGATTATATAGTTGAAGTATGCTATATATAGAGACTAAGCGATGGATTGTGCAATGTCTTTTGACTTAAGCACAGAAGAAGCGAATCGTATTTACATAGGGTATGTCTGATAGACTTGTGTAGCATTTTTGTGTGGTAGAATTGTACTCGTCCGGTTAGATGTGTTAACCCGCACTGGTTGGCTTGATGGCGGCCTCGATAGAAGGAGGAGATTTACTTGTTTGCGGGAGAGTCTTGGCAAGATTTTGCGTAGAAAGATAGAAACTTGTGTTTGGGGTTAATAGCGTTTGTGACCTTTATAGGTGAAAGTACTAAGAGTAGCGTATTCTGCTCGAGGAGTGGAAAGGGCTAGCAAGGTTGTAGTACTTGGAGCATTTTGCTTATTATTCGTTAAATCGTCGCGGTATGTGAACCTCTTATATCTCTTCTAGCATGATATGTGTGAACTATGTAGTGCGGTGAGGCGTACGTGTGTTAATTGTATTTGATTGTTGTAAAACATAAAAGTGTTATAACGGCTTTATGGGAAGTTGGTTATAACAACTTTATGTAGGTAAGAAAAATACTTTGTGGTTTTAAAAGGTAAGCGATGTGAATTATAAGCGGCTAGTTATAATAAAGAACTTGATGTATTTCAAAAGATTTATAAATCGTTTTGAAGAGAGATGTAACACTTGGTTTTAAAGGTTTTAAAAAGAGTTATACTAGCTTTATGGGAGTTAGGTATAATGTCTTAAGAAAGGTAAAGAAAATGGTTTCTTGATGTTAGAAGTTAAGAGACTTGATCTTATGAGATAAGAGACTTAACTTATTTGTTTTAATGTGAATGTTTGTGTGAAACCTCATTCGTGAGTAATGAGTACTTGGTTTTATTTAAAGGGATAATGTTTCTTGATTTTGGAAATCGAGAATGTGTATCGACAGGACCAACTGCGGCGTTAATAAAGGAAAATGTATTGAATAATGATGTATCGTATTAAAACCGGTGAAACCTCCATCTGCATAGAAACTAAGATGAGACAAAATGATATTACATTTTCTAGATCATGGGCTTTGTAATAAGAATGTTGTAAACAAGAATAACCTACTCGCGTGAGACATATATTACTCAATTGTTCTAAAAGGAATCAGTGATTAAGTTTGGGAACTATGAAACCATTTGAAAATGAGAAGCTTGAGTAATTGAAACTAGGCAAGCGGAACTTAGGAAAGAATGTTGTTACTTGATTTTGAAAAGGAATGTGGGTTGGTCATTCTAATACTACGGGTATCGGGTGACGTTTATAAAAGTAATGGATCTCTTTTAAAAAGAACTTAACGTATGTAGTATTTTTGGGGTTGAAAACCGGACTTTGGCATAAAATGAAATACTTTGAGTTGTGTGAAACTTGCACATGCTTGTTGTTGTGAAACTTGCCTATGCTTGTTGTTGTGAAACTTGCCTATGCTTGTGATGATAGCCTTTGTTGTGCAAGTGTGGTATTTACGTATTCCGTCTCTCGATAGAGGCGGTTGACTGGTGAGAACTTACTTGGGCGTCTTTGGCGGTGATGGAGAATTCCACGGGTATGTTTCCATTTGATTTACATCTTGTTGTTGATGTCACGTGGACATGTCTGCCGTCACGGTGATTAGGGGCATGCGGCCGTGCGGCGGGTTGATTACCCGATATATGGTTATGCGCAACATGGGCGATATACACCGTCACGATGTCCGGGGCATGTGGCGTGCGGCGGTTGACCACCGATATATTGTTATTGAGTTTACGTAGGCATATCTACCGTCGATGGGGCATGTGGCCGTGCGGCGCTTATTATTGTTGCATCATGGACATGTCTGCACCGTCGCGATGGGGCATGTGGCCGTGATCACGAACATGATGGATGTGGTGGGCGTGAGACCCATAGTTATATTTAGTGGTGACTTTGAGGCGTGAGTCCACGGACTTAGCTTTTATGTTGCGTCTTGTATTTTGGTTATCATACATGTCTCTGCTTTATATAGAATTATGATTTAAGCGCAGTATTCTGATTTCACATACTTGGTACTGTTATCTTGACCTCCTTGGGGGCTGCGTTCATCTGCATGGTAGAAGTACATTTGTCGATCCCTTGTAGGATCGCGTTTCACGTTTTGGGAAGCTCCGTTCCTTGGGGCTTATCTTTGGTAGGTTTCCACTGAGTTGTAGGTTCTTGTACATTCGGGGTATGGCGAGCCCTGTCCGTCATAGGTTGTTATTCTCTCTTAGAGTGCATGCCTTTGTTGTGGGCGGGGTTTGTAAAGGATAAGCGTTCGGGTTTTATGTATATCTTTGAAGGCAATCATTTTGGTTGACTTTGTTTATTTATTATATCTCTTGTTTAATGACTCATGTTTATGTTCGCTGATTTTCTTTGATGTATGAATCACTAGGGTGCGGGGTAAGGCACGATCCGCGGGCGATTTTCGGTGTGACACAAAATCGATACCGAGGCGGCCAAAATCGATACAGGGCAGCAGAGCAATATCGAGCGCGAGAATCGATATAGGGGCGATGCAGAACAGCGATACAGCAGAATCATGACCGCCGCTCGAAGCCCCGACCTCGAAGCACCGGTCGGCAAGAAAAACCGGATGAGCTTAGCGCCATGACGGCGCTTGCCAACGCCCGCACGCGATTTATAACGAATCTAGATCCTCGTTGAAACTTGAAACCACGGTAGGACGGTATGGCGGCAAACATCGAGCCACGGGGACATTGCCAAGCAATGCGAGGTAAATCCGAGGAGCAATGTAAGCGATGCAGTTGAAGTGGAAAACAATTGGAGCAACGGCGCCGGCCAATAGTTGAGAGAGCGAGTTAGAAAAGATAAGGTGGTGAACCTAGCCCGGTGATAGAAAACTCGGAGAAGGAGTATACTGAAAAGATTCCTTTCCCCGGAGATTACAAAGGAAGGCGGTCGATAAACAATTTTCCAAATTCTTGGAGGTATTCGGAAGTTGCACGTCAACATCACCGTTTATAGAGGCTTTGGAGCAGATGCCGTCTTATTTCAAGTTCATGAAAGAAATCTTGGGAAAAAGAGAAGCGGCGAATATGAGATAGTAGCACTAACGAAGAGTGTAGTGCTATCTTACAAAAGAAATTGCCACCAAAGCTAAAGGACCTGGAAGCTTTACACTACCATGCAGATGGGCGGGGTGACTTACATGAGCACTTGTGTGATTTAGGCGAGTATAAATTTGATGCCCTGTCGGTTTCAAAAGATTGGAGTTAGGAGAAGCGAACCCAGCATTGTGAGTCTATGACTGGCCAGCGGGCGGTGGTTCATCCACGAGGAAGATTGAGGATGTGATTGTGAAGGTAGGAAAATTTTTCTTTCTATGATTTCCTCATTCGGATATGGAAGAAGATCAAATCCCGATCATATTGGGAGGCCATTCCTAACAGGTAGAGCCTTGATTGGCGTTGAAAGAGGAGAGCTAACGCTAAGAGTGGAGAACGAAGAGATGGTGTTTAAAGTCTTTAAACACGTCATTGAGCCAAGAAGCGTAAGTGGGTGTTTTGCAATCAACACCACCAACCCCATGCGAGCCATTCAATGCAACGAAAGAGTGATGAGCCAGAAAGCAAGCATGGTTTCTTTGAGATGACACTAAATGAGGTAATTGTTCGAACTCCCTACTACAGATAATGCTAAAAGAAAAGGAGAAAAAGGAACGCCAAATGTGGCGGGAATGGATTAGTTGGGGACTTAATCCACCCGGGGCTAGTAAGTCTAAGGAACTTGCGTCCGGCTAAAAGACGTTAAAAACAGCTTGTTGGGAGGCAACCCAGCGTTTTCAATTATGTTATTTTAATTTACGTCTTTAAGTTTATTTTATTTTGTCTCGAAACGATCTCACGGTCTTGGAGTCTTGTGTTTTGTGATGGGATTGGCAGTCTGAAATAAAGCGAAAAGCGAGATTTCGAAAAAGCGGGTAAGCGCGGCTCAGAGGCGAGGAGCACGCCCGGCGGCCGAAATATCTGAAAAGGTGCTGAAGTTTAAGAGCGGCGCCCGAGGAAGCGAGGCAGCGGCGAAATCGAAAAAATGTGCCAAGTTAGGCGTCGCGGCGCCGTAATAAGCGCGGCGCGCATGAAATCCGATAGAGCGAGGAGTTTAAGCGCGGCTAAGCCGCGGCGCGGCGGGAATCGAAACTTAAAAGCGCCCAAAAAATCAGATTTTCCCGATTCCAACTTCAAAACCTAACCTTCCCTCTCCGAAAAACCACGAAATTTGAAACTTTCTCACAAATCCAACCCAACCTGACCTAAACTCTTAGATTCCTAAAATCCCCAACTATCTCAAACAACAAAAGCTCCATTCCATAGCCTCGACCCACTGATTGAAACAAGAACAAGCTTGAATCTTCTCGTCAAAGGTAATCCCCATCTTTGTTCTTGAATCCTTTTCTTGAAGTTATAGGAAGTAGTAGTTGGGAAGAGTATTGTAGTTGAAATAGTTTGGACAACAAAAGTTTGTTGTGAAGTTGGAGAAAAGAGTAGAAAAGGAGGTTGTGGGCATTGTTGAAGTTTGGGGTGTTGTTTTCATTTGCTAGTTGTTGAGTGTATAGGAAACATTTGTGCATAAAATTGAAAGCCCAGAACCATGGCCACGGGGAAGAGAAGAGGCTCCACATCTACCAACCCCAATCTGATGAAAATAGGTTTGTGAGCTATCAAGCCTACGAAAGATCTGAGGCTTGATACGGACAGTAATTCGAGAAGGAATGGATTACCAAAGGGGATCATATGGGGAAGAAGGCGTTTATGAGCCCATCCGGCTATGATTGAGCTAAGGGGATGGAAGAGATTTGTAAATCACGAGAAGATAGTACCGGTGAATACAACAATAGTGCGTGAATTCTATGCCAACTTTCGGAGAGAATCGAAAGGGTGCTTCGTGGGGGCGATATATGCCAATAACGACAAGCGCGATAAATGCAGATCTCAAGGCGGTTGATGTTGAAGAAGGAAGTGATTGGAATCACTTTAGAACATGGTCTAGAAGCACGACCACATCGTGGAATGCATTCTGCAAACACGATAAGCTACCGAGTTGCTTTTGAGATAGGAAGAAATGGGTCGAGCGGCGGTGCCAATTCAACAAGCGACGAAGGCTTTGTATTTTGTCGATGCGCATGATTCCATCCACGCACTTCACGAGTGCGGAAGACGCGATTAAGGCGATTTATGGAATTATGAGAGTGCAAATTGATGTTGGGAAAGAAATAGTGCGAGCATTGAAGAAATCAGCGGGATGGTGACAAGTGGGTTGGGACATGGCTCACTTATCACAAATTTGTGCGGCATAAATGCGGTCCCAATCCTACCCAGCGACACTCATGGAGAAACCGGTGCCCGGTGTCCTATGGGATAGTGCACTCTTTTCCGGACCTCGGCCCCGTGACGGACGAAGAGCACCACCACCGGCGGCAGCAACCATGGATGAAGATGAGCACGAAATAGGGGCTCGATGAAAGCGGGGACCCGGCCAGGCCAACCACGAAGCGAGAACCTTGAGCCCACAAGGGGACAATTGTACCAACATCGGAGGAGATGATGCAGACGCTTGCAAACATTAGTACAAGGACAGAAGCGAGGCAACAAATCGTCGGTGAGTGCCTTGTTCAACCAATGGTCGATCATTATCCACCGCCACCACCACCATTTTAGCCAAAGTGCAGTAAGTATCCTATTTTCGTTCATTGTCTTTGAGTCTTGCACATTGGGGACAATGTGTGATTTAAGTTTGGGGTGTGTTTTGTGTTTTAGTTTTATTTGTGTGTCGTGTTATGTTTTATTTAAGTCTTTTTATTTGTTTCATGTTTATTTTGAGTCACTTTGAAATTTTTCTTTTTGAGTCATAATTACTGTCAAAGATCATGTATCTTTGTAGTTGCTAGAAACACCTAGTGAAGTAAGGTGGAATAATGTAAAGGAATGGAGCGACTATCTAAACACTTAGGTTAGAGATGCCAAAAACTCACAGAATCATCTATTTGGAGTCTCTTGCTTGAGTTATGTATGCTAAATGATAAATGCTTATGTGTTATATTGCTTGCTATTTGGCGAAATAGTTAGGATATGCATGTTAGGAGATGACTCGGGCATTTCTTTGATAGCATTCTTACCATTCTTTTCTATCCCGTACTTTAAAAATATCACTAGTTAGCCCATTGAGCCTAAAATTTGAAACTTCTTCTTTGACACCTATATTCCCACAAAGTGTACCATAAGTGAAATTATGAAACAGTAGGAGTACATTGTGTTAAAAAGAAAACAAAAGAATGAATAAAGTCCATTTGCACCCGATACAAAAGTAATAAGAAATAGGCAAAGCCTAAGTTTGGGGTGCTTGTCATTATTATATACTTCATTCTCCCAAAACAAAGAGGAAGGATAGAATTGAAGTGAAGTAAAGAATCAAAGAAAAAGGAAAAATTGAAAAGCCAAAGAGCTTGTAGTGCGAGAAAAATGAGCCTAAATGCCTATCTTTACCAACCCCTACCTAAGCTACATTACAACCCCAGGAAGTCACGAAGATCTCTTTTATGTATATCAGAATTAGTGGAGAATAGCAAGTAAGCATGCCATAGGAATTTTTGAATTTATATGCGTACTTGAGTACACTGACTTCCGTTTAAGCATGATAAGTATGAGTTTGCGAAATATCTAGCTCGATGTGTTGAAATTCCATGCTATATGTTCTGCGTATTATTACGCTAACCTTCATGTTTTCTAGTTAACATTCATGCAGCAAAGTGATCAATGGCGAGTCTGTTTATTTTCTTTGTTGATTTTCTTATTTATTGAGTCTGTCATTTATTTCTTTCTTTTTATCTTTGCTCGGGTGAGCAAAGGTTAAGTTTGGGGTATTTGATCGGTGTATTTTATATACACCTTTTGAGTCGATCTAGTTAGTCTTTTGTCCGTTTGTACATACAAAGTGTCGTATTAGGATAGATTTTCTTTCCTTTGAGTCAAAGTGGCTAAAGTGGCCAAATGGCGGAAAAGGAGCGAAAAAGAGGAAAAAGAGAAGTCTTAGAGGCAGCGGAGAAAGTGGCAAATGAGGTGAAATCAGACTGCGCGCGCCTCCTGCGATCGAAGCGGGGCGGCGCTATTATTGAAGCTGCGAAGATTGTGCGCGCGCCTCGAAGACGAGAAAGCAGCGCGGCGCCTAAACATCAGAAGCCCACAGGGAGCGCGCGGCTACTCGAACAGCGAATATCGGGGCGGCGCCAAAACACCAGTATTGCAGAACTTTACGCCTTGCTGGCCAGCCAATGCGCGTGGCGCGGAAAAATTAGGTCTTTTGCCGGATTTTTGGGCGAACTGGAAGGAAAAGAAGGAGCGTTTTAAAACTATATAAGGAGAACCCTAGGCGGTTTTGTGGGTTCCCTTTCTTGCACAACTCAAGATTCTTGACTTGGAGTTTGGATACCATTAGCTTAGTAATTTCTTTTCCTTTCCTTTATTTATTTAGGTTTTGCATGATGAACTTTGAATTAGTTCTTGTCATATTCATGGCTAGGAACTAATTCTCTTATAGACTTCTATGTTGAATTCTTGAACCTTATGTTATAAAGTAATGCATGCTTATGGTTATTATTCTTATTGAGAGATCTATCCAATAATTGAGTTGAATTCTTGGTAGCTAATTGACAACTAGTTATCACTATATGATTTCTAATCAGTTACGAAAAGGAGGGATTGTGAATATCTTTGTAAGTTGGGTAGGCGGTCTTGAATTGGGGATGAAAATACCTCAATTAGATTTGTAAGCGTTGATGAGAGGCTTAACAACCCTAATTTTGCGCATTGTGCGTGTGATCAACTAGGTTTTTGTGCTTAATCCTCTATAGAGTTACCACTTATCGTGAAAGTTAGGTAAGGAACAATCTGAGGTTGAGTGTTTATATAACCTAACGGGAGTATAAAGCGATTTAATAAACTGCTTTCTCCAAAAGAAGAACACCATAAGTAATGCATTAACAAGTAACATAAGCGGATAGTAAGGATACATAGAAGACCTATTCTCATCACACCTGAAGTAAGTCTTTACATTTAAATAGCTTTTGAAATTCTTAGTTATAAACAACGATCAAATATTAATTCGCCAAATAGATACTAGAAAATAGATCACGGTACTTGAACCCTAATCACAGAGGACGATATTCGGTCTTATCTAAGACTATACTACTTGATACGATAACGTGCACTTGCGTTTAAAGTGTGTGCAAAAACGCGCATCAAAGTGCTGCCCGATTTTCCGTAGAGTAAGAGACCTTATACTTAGAAATATTCTACGAAGAAATCTAGACATTGATAGACGTGTTTGATTATTATAGGTTGATATTCTACGCTCGGCATATTCGACTTGACAAGTGGATTAGCCGAGGAGGTATGTGATTCTTCCTATCCTCTTGAGCATGATTGTTGTATATAGTACGGTAGACGTACGTGTGTTAAATGAATTTGGTTTCACTTTGAGGTCCTTGACTTGAGTTCTAAATGTTAAAGAACCTAGAATTATTCTAAAAAGTTATGAATCATTATTCGGAAGGAAATTGATACTTGGTCTTTAAAGAATAAAGTTCTCTTAATTTGGATATGAGTGTGGTTGTCTTTGGTTGGTTTAAAACATAAAGTGTTATAATGGCTTTATGGGAAGTTAGTTATAAGCGACTTTATGAAGATAAACGAATGGCTTGATTATTTTGAAAGTTAAGAGACTTGATTTTGAAAGTTAAGAGACTTGATTTTGAAAGTTAAGGGACTTGATTTTGAAAGTTAAGAGACTTAATCTTGAAAGATAAGAGACTTGACTTATAAATGATTTGATTTTGGGAAAATAGAAGTAACTTGGTTTAAAAGTATAAGTAACTTGTTTTTAAATATTGAACTTGTCTTGATTGGAAAAGTATAAGTGGCTTGATTTTAAAAGGTGTGAGTGCCTTGATCTTAAAAGAGTGAGTTACTTGGGTTTTAAAAGTATACTTGTCTTTTTTTTAAAATTGTAAGCCTCTTGATTTAAAAAGTATAAAGTACTTGATTTAAACGTGAAAGTGTCTTGATACTACGGGTATTAGTATCGTGTGGTTATTACTTAAAAGGGATCTTTTTAAGAGAATTGAAGTATGTAGTACTATGGGGTTAAAACCCGGATTGTTGGCATAAAATGAAAGTCTAAGAGTATGTTAAACTTTCCTATGCTAGTTGTGATAGCCTTTGTTGTGCAAGTGTTGTATTTCTATGTTCTGGCGTCTCTCGATGGGTAGGTTATCTTGTTGTTTACTTGGACATCACAGCGTTCTTTGTATGGTCCACGGGTATGCCTACTATGATTGTTATCGTGTTATTTACTTGGACATACCGACACGTTGGGTGGCCAGGTATGCTTCCATTATTATTGTTATGTCATGGACTAGCTCTATGAGGTTGATAGCGAGCGGGATCTGCTAGCCCCCGTACTTACCGATCGATTCTTGTCTGAGTTGGATCCGTAGTTGGCTTTCGTACTTGCCACAGTCGGTTCTATAGCATAGTTGGTACGGTAGGCTCTGGTAGATGACTTTCGTACTTGCCGTCATATCGTGAGAAGCGGTGGATCGTAATGTAGCTTTCGTACTTGCCCCGTTCAGTTGATGATGCAGGATGGATCTGGTAGCTATGCCTTTGTAATTGTCGGTCGGTTTATGATGCATCTTTGGATCGGTGGTTAGCTTTTCTACTTGGCCGTCACGATTTTTATGACACAGGTGGGACCTGGTGTTCATGTGTACATTTTGGTGTTATATTATATCATAGACTGTCGGTAGTGAGGAATGAGTTCCACGGGCATAATTGATATTGTGGGCGTGAGACCCATGGTTATATTTGAGTGATGACTTTGAGGCATGAGTCCACGATTTGACATGTTGCTTATATATTTGTCACGACCCGATCCGGATCCGTGACGGTGCCTTAACGGGCACCGCGACACAACATCGGAGAAAACCAGTGAACATAAACTCATAATAAACAACCATAATGATATAAATAGTCTAGCCCAAAATGGCTACCCCAAGTACATAAGACCGAGCGATTACATCCTTAAACAAACCAAGTTATGACAAGACTACGAGCCTCAGAAGGAGTAACACTATGGCGGACAGGGGCCGTCATGCCCACTGAATGTACAAAATATCAACAACACCGGGGAGAACCGTACCAAAAGTCGAGCCTCAGAAGAAATGGAGCTCACGACACTGAGTAAAAGATCCTAGGAATGAGGATCTGCCACCTGTTTTCCCTTACCTGCGGCGTGAGCGGCCAGAAGAAGGGTCGATTACACAACGTACCAAGTATGTAAAACTGGAAAATACTTTAGTAATATCATAAGTCCAAAATACACTAAAGTTATAGATAAAAATCAAATTATGTTGCACTGTGCCTTACTAACAATGAGAGTAACAAGTATAAGTATAATACTGCATAAAAATAGGAGGCTCGTGATCAAAAGCAGGATCTCTGAAGTAGTATCATTAAGCAATCCTACTCACGGAATTTGTTTCACCCGCGTGGATCTGTGGATCCGCGTAAAACCATCGACCTCGCGTGGGACTATTTCACCCGCGTGGGACTATTTCACCCGCATGGATCTGTGGACGCGTGAGTACCATCGCCGTACTCGCGTGGGACTATTTCACCGCGTGGATTATGTGGATCGGATCGCGTGAGTACAAGCGCCTTTCGCGTCATGGGTAGCAAATTCATGGCATAAGTAGTAAACCATTCTATTGGAGCATACATGGGCCACCCATCGTGTCGGTATATCGAAAGGAAAATAACAAGAATAACCGGGGTTTACAGTAATAATATTTATATAACATAGCTCATCCGCTATCATACATAACATAAGCACTCTGCCTATCATCATAACATAAGCCTAGGTCTGTCATATCATAACATAGCGCTACGGCATCATAACATAAGCAAGTTAAGAAATCCCCTAACCTTATTAACATTATTAATATATCCTCTCATTTTAGTATACCCAAGCACTAACATGTCTTTTAATAGAAAATCAAAATTCAACCCAGTACCATGTACTTCTAACCGCTTTAAGAAATAACTCTTTTATACAAAAATTCCAAGATACTAATCACCATAGCATCAAGTTAAGATTTCCTTTCAAAACAAGTCCACATTTCCTTTTAGAAATATAGTAGGCTTCTAAATCAAGTGACCGTTTCCTTTAAAACCTTAGGCAATCAATGCCTCAAAATCGATTTACCCTTTTCCCGACTCAAAACATTTTTCCGTGCTTACTTTACTTAGTAAATCTCCTTTCGTTAACCTTCCATAAAGCTAATATAATCAACTTCCCGTAAAGTCATTATATTAAGCTTTATACGATAGTCAAATACATTTTCCTAAATCCGAGGGTTTTATACTTTTAAGATGAAACAAGTATCACATCTTAAAACAAGTGAAAGATATCAAATCTTGTCGTCTACCGTACTACATAGATCTGACTACTCGTACTCGAGAGATAGGAAAGCTCCGCATTACCTCTTGGTCAATCCACTTGTTAATTCCAACTATCGCGTGTCGTCAACCTATAATGACCATAATACATTTATTAACCTCTAATCTCAAAGTAGAACAATCAGTTCAAAGTCACTAAATTCTATGGAAAATTGGGCACATTTCCTTTGTTTCTACTCACTTTGCCACCTTTTCAAGGCGAATTTATCATCAAACACCACATTTAAGGCTCGACAATCCAACATTTTAAAGGGATTACACCTCCGAACTTGGGTGTGTAAAATTCTGCCCATTTGGTACAACAATACACTTAACAATTCTAAAGTAGTTTTTAGGCTACAACATGCTCATAATATCTTTTCTTAACCAATCCTTCATATCCAAACCACATTTCTTACATGCGAGGACTGCAAGTGCATTATTCACTACCACAGTTCTTTCTTGTAACATGCAACACTAAAAACTAATTATAAAGGAAGAATCATTACCTTAGAGCTTTAGCCAAATTTATTAAAAATATTTGCTAGCTTCATTGCCAAGAACAACACAACAACAAAACAAACAATCTAGCCACAAGCTTCCTTCTTGTTATTAACTTTTCAGATTTTCCTAAGGCTAGAATTTCTCTTGGAAATGTAGAGAGAAGGAGGAGCTAATTTAGAGAGAGAGAGGTTTGAAAGATGACCAAGTCTTGAAGACTTGGTCAATATAAATATCTGAAAAATCAGATGGGGACACTTGTCACCCTCGCATGGCCTTTTAAAGAAAAATCAGACTTTCTAAGTTTTAGCCCAAAAATCCCGCCTCGGCGCCACGGCCCTGGCCAGCCATGGCGCTAAACCTCATGACCTCTCGAACTTCGGCGCGACCACTGCTGTCTGGCGCGCGGCTGCAACCAGAGACCTCGATTTCCGCGCCACGGCCTGCGTCCGCGCGCGGCCCTCATCGCTTTGCACGAAACGCATTTACGTCGTCTGCGCCGAACTTGTAACTCCGTAACTTCCTACTCCGATGTCTATCGATGAGCGGTTGGTTGCGTTGGAAACTAGACTCAGCGAACTACGCCTAGGCACTTTGAAACCTTAGTAACTCTCGATGCACCGGGTCATAACCCGCCTCAAAGTTGACTAAAACCCGTCCGAAACAATCCGTCAACCTATTCTTTCGAAAAAAATTAAATCTTACTCCACTTTCGTATGCTCTCATCGCATGACCTGAACTACGAGGTGTAACATTCTCCCTTAGAAACATTAGTCCCGAATGTTCTTTTGAGCAATCTAATATTCCTCGGTACTTCTCGTACTTTACACTAATGGAACTTTACTATGCCACTTGTGACCACTAAGATATCGCAGCGGCTTAATCATTCCTCGTAAGTCAAGCGAAAACGAACCCAAGATATGAACCATTACCACTTACTAGTTCATGGCCTATGAAGTGCGTTCGTAATTACCAAGTGATTCTATCACGTGTTCATAGTCTCGATATCCGCCGTTCATGATACTAAATCTTACAACAATCCCATCACTTACTCCACCGGATCTCATATGTACTATCCCTTAAGCATACCACGTGGCGTAATTTACAAACATAGTCTCCCATTAGGTCTCTTAATTAAACTTCTTAAGGGTCCGTTTATTTCTCGGACAACTCATCATCTCTAATTATCTCAAATTAGTGCGTCTGACCTTGATGAGAGTTCGTCAAACCACTCCATAACTTCCGGTATCTAATTAGTCCTTATCGATCCTTGGTATTCCAATATCATTCTAAATGACAGCGTCGACCCTCATACATAATTAGTATAGCTGCGTGTCACAATACCCATTATGTTATATTCCTCGAAAAGATCACTCGTAAAATCTTCCACTCACGATAGCCATGTAGCTAAGGTTCTACGGTTTTCAAAAATCCTAAGGCTCATGACTTCCGTGTCCCCAAACTTACCCTTTCTAAGCCGGGCTCTCTAAGTCACAATTTACATAAGATTACCCGCATAATACTTAACGTGTAACCATCTTATCACACTACTAATCTTTAGAGAGTTAAGGATATACTGTAACTATGGCTTCATTTTCCCTTGGCGTTCTAATCATGATCACGCCTTACGCGCGCATAGCAAAAGAAGGCGATGAACGACCGCGATCCGAAGGCTGAATCTCTTCATCCGTGTTATCTCAGTCGGACAATTCCTGCAAAATAGCCTGCTTGCATGTAAAACAAACTCCCAACCCGGCGACACTCTCCACCATGGAGCCTACCACAGCGGCCAGCGAGATAGGGTGGCCCCGTCAAACTAGCACCACTTCCCGAGAACACGAAACCTTGGAGCCACGGCCTGCGTGAATATCGAGCGTCACGAAGGCTGTGGAGAACCACTCAGAACTGGCGGAGGGGCATAACTAGACTGCTGCTGCGGCTGTCCGCCTCGAAAGTTACCAAAGGACCCTGTTGTCTTGGCCCTCTTCTGCTGATCTTGGTTATTCCGTCGACCTGCGCTCACCGCTTTTGAGTGCATCGCTGCATCTGACGATGTCCATGCGGTGAAGAGCTACTCGCAACTCTCGGCCAAGTAATCATCGATCTGTGAAATAGCGGTGTACCTATCCTCCATATACGCCACTAAAGGCGGGTACATATCGGGCCAACAAATCAAACTGCATTGTAATCCCGAACCGCGCGCCCGTTACGCCTCAGCGTCAAAAATCTATCCGCCCGCCCTCGTCTGCGAAGGCGAAGTGTGCAAGAAAGGCCTGCGAGAACTCGTCCCAACCAGGTGGAGTGCATGCTCCCCGGGCAGCTCGTGAATCAAACCGATCATTGCGATCGCGCGGCCGATGTGAACCTAAGACCAGCGGCTCGGTCTCGAACGGCCTTGATCACTCTCATGATCGGCTGTAGCGTCGGATGAACTCACGTGGATCATCCTCGAGCCTCGACCCATAAAACTACGGTGAAGTGCGACTCGAAAAGTCCTCGGTCTCAAGCTAGCGACTCTGTCTTTGAACTACGGTGCGGCCAAGCTGCTGTCTCGGCTATCCTCGTATGCAGCCCACGATCTGGCGATGGCGAACCGTCTCGCATAGCCCATATCCTGCGCCTTCAGCTGGTGGAGGCTCGGTATCGCGATCTCGATGGCGGCTCTGGCGCCTCGGACTCTTGGGGTTGGCGGCGTTGTAGAACTCACCGTCAAACACCTCATCCAGTAAGGGCGGGCACGTGCCACGGTAACCCTCGGTGCCACTACTAGTAGTTCCATCTTTGTCTTGCCATACGGGCGCGGTTGCACTGCGTGGAGGCATAAGCGTCTGAGGAAAAATATGTCGGAGGAAATTCAACCTATAGCGGCTCTGTTGCACGATCTTAGAGTGAAAGAATGAAACCAATCCTAAATATCCTGCGGCCTCACGATTATAGATGTGGTGCACAACACCGATAATCAAGACTACTAGATACGGCCTGTAGACCCTTTCCAGGATTAAGCGCTCGATACCACTTTTGTCGCGACGATCCGGATCCGTGGCCGGTGCCTTTCGGGCACCGCGTGACCTGGCATCGAGAAAACCAGCGGAACATAAACTCATAATAAACAACCGTAATGATATAAATAGTCTAGCCCAAAATGGCTACCCCAAAAGTACATAAGGCCCGAGCAGTTACATCCTTAAACAAACCAAGTTATGACAAGACTACAGGCCTACAGAAGGAGTAACACTATGGCGGGACAGGCCGTCGTGCCACGAATGTACAAAACATCAACAACACCGGAGAGAACCGTACCAAAAGTCGAGCCTCAGAAGAAATGGAGCTCACGACACTGAGTAAGATCCTAGGAATGAGGATCTACCACTTTCCCTTACTGCGGCATGAGCGGCCCAGAAGAATTCGATTACGACGTACTAAGTATGTAAAACTGGAAAATACTTTAGTAATATCATAAGTCCAAAATACACTGAAGTTATACATAAAAATCAAATTATGTTGCATTGTGCCTTACTAACAATGAGAGTAACAAGTATAAGTATAATCTTTGCGTAAAATAGGAGGCTCGTGATCAAAGCAGGATCTCTCGCGTAGTATCATTAAGCAATCCTACTCCTGGGACTGTTTCACCCGTATGGATCCTGTGGATCCGCATAAGGCCATCCGCCTCGCATGGGACTATTTCACCCGCATGGGACTATTTCACTCGCATGGATCCTGTGGACGCGTGAGTACCATCGCCGTACTCGCGTGGGACTATTTCACCGCGTGGATTATGTGGGCCGGATCGCGTAGTACAAGCGCGCGCTCGCGTCATGGGTAGCAAATCCGCGACATAAGTAGTAAACCATCCTATTGGAGCATGCAGTGGGCCACCCGTCGTGTCGGTATATCAAGGAAAAATAACAAGAATAACCGGGGTTTACAGTAATAATATTTATATAACATAGTTAATCGGCTATCATACATAACATAAGCACTTCTGCCTATCATACATAACATAAGCATTTCTAGGCTGTCATATCATAACATAAAGCATTAGGTTTATCATAACATAAGCAAGTTAAGAAATCCACTAACTTTATTAACATTATTAATATATCCTCTCATTTTAGTATACCCAAGGCACTAACATGTCTTTTAATAGAAAATCAGAATTCAACGAAGTACCATGTACTTCTAACCGCTTTAAGAAATAACTCTTTTATACAAAAATTCCAAGATACTAATCACCATAGCATCAAGTTAAGATTTACTTTCAAAACAAGTCACATTTCCTTTTAGAAATATAGTAGGCTTCTAAATCAAGTGACCATTTCCTTTAAAACCTTAGGCAATCAATGCCTCAAAATCGATTTACCCTTTTCCCAACTCAAAACATTTTTCCGTGCTTACTTTACTTAGAGTAAATCTCGCTTTCGTTAACCTTCCATAAAGCTAATATAATCAACTTCCCATAAAGTCATTATATTAAGCTTTATACGATAATCAAATACATTTTTCCCTAAATCAAGGGTTTATACTTTTAAGATGAAACAAGTATCACATACTTAAAACAAGTGAAAGATATCAAATCTTGTCGTCTGCGTACTACATAGATACAACTACTCGTGCTCGAGAGATAGAAAGCTCCGCATACCTCTTGGTCAATCCACTTGTTAATTCCAACTATCGCACGTGTCGTCGACTATAATGACCATATCGTTTATTAACCTCTAACCTCAAAGTAGAACAATCCGAGTTCAAAGTCACTAAATTACATGGAAAATTGGGCAGCATTTCCTTTGTTTCTACTCGCTTTGCCACCTTTTCAAGGCGAATTTATCATCAAACTCCACGTTTAAGGCTCGACAATCCAACATTTTAAAGGGATTACACCTCGAACTTGGGTGTGTAAAATTACGCCCATTTGGTACAACAATACAAACAATTCTAAAGTAGTTTTTAGGCTACAACATGCTCATAATATCTTTTCTTAACCAATCCTTCATATCAAACCACATTTCTTATATGCAAGGACTCTAAGTGCAATATTCACTACCACGAGTTCTTTCTTCTTAACATACGACACTAAAAACTAATTATAAAGGAATAATCATTACCTTAGAGCTTTAGCCAAATTTATTCCAAATATTTTGCTAGCTTCCTTGCAAGAACACCACCACAACAACACCAACAAGCTAGCCACAAGCTTCCTTCTTGTTCTTAACTTTTGATTTTCCTAAGGCTAGAATTTCTCTTGGAAATGTAGAGAGAAGGAGCTAATTTAGAGAGAGAGGTTTGAAAGATGACCAAGTCTTCAAGACTTGGTCAATATAAAACATCTGAAAAATCAGATGGGGACAACATCACCCTCCGTGGCCTTTTAAGAGAAATCGGACTTTCACAAGTTTTTCGCCCAAAATCCGCCTCGGCGGCCGCTGAAACCTCCGCATGACCTCTGCGAACTTCGGCGCCGGCGCATCTGGCGCGCGGCTACGCTTCAGCGACCCCTCGGTACTTCGGTGCCGCGGCCTGCGTCGGCGCCGCCCGCCGCGCTGCACGAAACGCATTTCTGTCCGTCTGCGCACTGAACTTGTAACTCTCATAACTTCCTACTCCGATGTCCTATCGATGAACGGTTGGTTGCGTTGGAAACTAGACTCAACGAACTACGCCCTAGGCCTTTGAAACACTTAGGAACTCTCAATGCACCGGGTCATAACCCGCCTCAAAGTTGACTAAAATCCGTCCGAAACAATCCGTCAACCTATTCTTTCGAAAAAATTTAAATCTTACTCCCTTTCGTATGCTCTCATACGCATGACCTGAACTACGGGGTGTAACAATATTGTGTACTGTAGTTTGGTTATCATATATGTCTCCTGTTTTATATAGACTGTTATGATTTCATTCTGATATTTTGATTTCACGTACTTGGTACTGTTGTCTTGACCTCCTTGCCGAAGTGCGTTAAATCAGTAGGTAGAGGTACACCGGTTGTTGATCCTCGCTCTTAGGGTTACAATTCTGTGTTTTGGGAAGCTCCGTTTCTCCGGAGGCTTATCTTTTGGTATGATTCCCTGAGATTGTAGGTTCTTGTACATTCAGGGGTATGGCGGGGTCTTGTCCCGTCATAATTGTTATAAAAACTCTTAGAGGTCTGTAGTACTGTTGTGAATTAGGCTTGTAAAGGATAACTGTTCGGGTTTTATATATATATATATATATGCAGAAAGGTGACCTTATTGGTTAGCCTATTTCTTCTTTTATATTGTTCCATGTTTATGAGTTTTATTCCGCTGATTTTCTCTGATATATTATCACTAGGGTTCTCGGGGTAAGGAATCAGTTGCGGGCCCGAGGTCGGGTCGTGACATCCGCGACCTCGAGGTAAACTAAATCGTCCTCAGGTTCATATTCATTAAAATTTGCTTCTTTCCCCTTTTCCTTTACAGGTGCCTTATAGTTTTTGCACAAGTGGTAAGGCGTTATCGTACCTTTGACGATGTCCCTTTTTCACACACTTGCAGGAATCCTCAGAATTCTTAAATGATCCTTCTTGGACAGATTTACCTTTTTTATGTCAGTTTATATTAATTGTATCATTTCTAGTAATACGATAATTTCCAGAACCATGTACACGACGATAATAATTTCCAAGACCACGTCCACGACGTTGACCACGAAAGTGGCCACGATCGCGAAATTGTCCTTGACCTCTTCCTCGTCCTCTAAACCGACTATAACCATCACGCCCTTGGTTAATATTTATGGCATTTTCTTCTGGAAATGCCATTGCCCGTAAGCGAGACTAATGATTTTTAATAAGGAGATCATTGTTTTTGACCAAGTAGAAGAGTGCGATTAATTGAGTACTTGGTGTACCCCGCGTCATGTCTTTGCTCTTGCAATACCAAATGTGATGCATGGAGCGTGACATACATTTTTTCCAACTTCTCACCCGGATATAATTTTTCCACAAAATTCGATTGTAACCTCAATTTGTTCCATTCGTCAATTAGTGCGGGTAATAGCACGCTTTTGGTATCGAATTTTTCTTTAAGGTTATCCCATAGATTTTTGGGATCTTGTGCATTCATGTACTCTAATTTTAAACCCTCGTCCAGGTGTTGCTTCATTAACTTTAAGGCCTTAACTCTTTTTATTGACAAATCATCTAATCCTTCCCCATTATTGACTCCTGATAGAATCTTTTCGAGTCCTTACGCTTGAGGTTCATCGGGACATCATTGAAGACATATAGTTATCCCCATTTAGGCTTAAGGGGGTGAATTCGAGCTTTAAGTTTGATATTGTCATATCTATAATAACAAAAAAATAAAATAACAAAGATGACATAATTTACTCATCATATAATCATAATGAATAAAACTTAAACAAAGAAAAGATAAGAGTTTTAATACATCATTTACCAAATCTAAGTGTTACAGCCCAGGCTAAAATTTAAAAAGGTAGGGTGACTATCATCATCAGTTTGCTAGTTTCTCTAGATTCTTCATCTAAAGTATAACCGATAAAGAAGTTAATAATGGTAACTAGAGTGAGGATTGCAAGGAAAAATTTGCCAATTTTATTAGTGTGGATAAGTATTTTTTAAGAAAGATGTAATAGTATAAGAATAAGAATGGAGTATTTATAGAGTAGAATTTTATAAAAATGGCCGTTTATGACCGTTGGGTGAGAGGAGAGAAAGTGTTAATATTACTGTTCATACTTAGTTAGAATTAGGGAGAAAATATTTTAGTATCATTTAACCGTTGAAATAAAAGAAAATGAGATTATATAGAAATATTAAGTATCACTACTAGATTAAAATCTTTTGTGAGATAATAATATAAGTGGGAATTTAGTACCTCCACAAATTACATAATAATTTAATGTCACTACTCGATATAATCTTTCGTGAGATAATGATATAAGTGGGGAATTTGTACATCCACATAGTAATTAAATAAATAAACACAAGATGGAAGATTTAATCATCCACACAAATAATAAGCAATAAATGGAGATTTTTACACTTCACAAAAGTAATAGACAATAAATGAAGATTTTTACTCTTCACTGAAACAATAAGCAATAGGTGAAGATTTTTACTCTTCACACGAATAATAAACAATAGTAATTAAATAAATGAACACAATATGAAGATTTAACTCTCCACACAAATAATAATTAATAGGTGAAGATTTTTACTCTTCACTCAAATAATAAAGAAGAGATGAAGATTTTACTCTTCACATAAATAATAATCAATAGGTGAATATCTTTACTCTTGGCATGAATAATAGTCGATAGGTGAAGATTTTTACACTTCATACAAGTTAGTGTCAAATTTTATTTAGGTCCTTAATATAATCCATGGTCCAAATGTATCGTCAAGGTATTAGGATATAGTCCAATAGTACATAGGTAACCACAAGTCCAAAAATGTTGTCAAATAATGAAGTATGGTCCATGATAGTTTATAGTCCAAAATGTCATTAAATAAGAAAAAATATCGATTTATATTTTGATGATAACCATAATATATCATGCGCATTTAATGAGTCAAGTAATACTTTCATGCAATTAGTAAGTTCATTCATTCTCCTTTATATATAGACATTAAACAAATGCGTAGGTAGCAAAAAGTCCGAGAGTATATTGTGCATGGGATTCACATAATTTTAGAAATTACAAAATACATCCCATAACTTAAATTATTAACACAAATAATATATTACTACAACATGTAAGCATTCTTATATAAGCATTATTGCAAATTAAAAAAAAAGGGTACACATTTTTAGATGGTTATGTAGCATACCTTAATTTAGAGATGTTGCTAATAAACCGATTATGGAATGCAATAAATGAATGAGCTTCGTCTTGATAGCGTGTTATGGAATTAGATATTTGAACACCTCTAAGACAATATGTTACACCAGTAATTCAAGGACATGTTTAAGAGAGATGTCGTAAGGAACACAAGACTTGAAATTAGTGCGAAAGGAAGAATTGTTTTTCCGGCGGAAAATATTCCGAACGTCGGAAAGGAAAAATGTTCGTTGGTGAGAATTAGATTCTCAAAATGCATTAATTGAAGAGTAAGGAACTTATTATCATTATGGAAATTTATTTTTACGGATTTGGTCATGTGGGGCCCACAGAAATTTTACGTTTGTGGGACCCATGAGGGTTCTGAAATTTTATGGGCGAATGGGAGGCGACACGTGGCACACCCCCACATGGCTTGGTCGAATTAATGCAAGGGCAAAATGGTCATTTGACCATTGTAAAGATGAGCAAGTCTTGCTGGCTTGAGCTTGAGATAGTTGACTAAGTCAGAGCCACTTGTCTTGATCCCTTTCATCCAAACTTACCATGTGTTGTAATCTAGACCCTCAATGTGTTATATAATCATCCATGTAGCAATACAATGCTATTTTACACTTAGAAAAATTGAAGAACAACTTGTTCTTGACACAAGCTCTCGGGTTTGGAGAAAAGAGGAAGAAAATTTTCAATTGTTGTCAATATTCACAAGACTTTAACCCAATGTCCTAAGGGTATTGTAAGGATATCTCAATAGAAAGATTTGGAAAAGCGGTGTTTTCACGTTAGTCGCATGGCGAAAACCTAAGGCATTTTCATAGGTTTTGATTGGAAATGGAAGAAGTTGGTTGTGAGCTTAAAGGCTTCAAATAGCGGATTGGAGCGTAAAGGAAATGAGCTAAGAATTGCTAAGGAGCGACATTGAATCTTGGAAATTATAAGGGCTTGTAAAGGTAAAATTCTTGTCGTTTTAGTAATTAAGATTACTTATTGTTGTAGCTATGGATATTAGCAAGTATGAGATATATATTATGAAGTTGATAAGTTTTATGGATATTGGAAAACTAATCAGAAATCTAGTATGTTTAGCCTTGATATTTCAATTCAATTTGATTATTATTTTAATAGTATCATGTTTTATAAAGAAGGAATTATAATTTTTAAGTTGTTTATGACTATATAACATGTTAGGCCTAAGTTGGATTGAAAAGAATTGGAAAGAACTTTGTGTTATTGAATAAGTTAGCGAGAATGACCTTGATTAAGGACTTAGTTGGTATTAATTGTGGGGCGAATTTTACCGCGTATTGTAAGGTGTGTAATCCCTTTGATTGATTGTTGTATTGAGCCTTAAATGTGGCGTGTTTGGTTATTGAATTAGGCCTTGAAAAGGTGGCAAAGTATGTAGAAACAAAGGAAGTCTTTGTCAGATTTTCCGTAAAATTTAGTGACTTTGCACTTAGAATATTCTACGTTCGAAGCTAGAGGTTAATGGACGTATTATGACCATTATAGGTTGAAGTACTAAGTATAGCGTATTCTACTTGAAGGATGGAATAACTATCAAGGTTGAAATCTTGACATTTTGCTAATTATCGATAATCGTCGCGGTATGTGAACCTCTTCCTTTTGACATGATTCTATGTATGGAATATACATGTGGTACTATTTCATGATTCCTACACTCTTAGAAGTTAAGAGGTATGTATGTTGATTTACTACGTAAAGGTTATGTCTAAGTTATCTAAGTTCTTACCAAGTCTTATGGGGATGTTGGTAAGAGTCGTTAGGAGGTATTTGGAGCAAGTTGACTTGGCTAAGTTCTGACACAAATGAGAATAAGTATCGAACAAGCCCTTTAGCGTTAATAAAGGAAAATGTAAGGACAATCAATTAAGTTAAAATGAGTAGAATTCTCCATCTGCATAGAAGCTAAGATAAGATAAAATTGTATTACATTTTCTAGATCATGGATACTTGATTAAGATCGTTATAAATAAGTATAACTTATTCACAACGCACCAAAGTATATGTTACTTAATTTATAAGAATTTGTAACACCCCATTTCAATCAGAGTCGGAAACGGGATTACTGCGCATGGTTGATTCCTAAATGTATTTAAGGAGTCGCCACCTAATTATTATAGTGAATTAGGACACTAAAATGTAGCATAAAATACTACGAATGATCTCCATTTAAAGGTCTGTGAAACTATGTGAGATTCTAGGTAAAGGTTCTTTATTATCCTAAAGGGAAGGGGTTAGGCACCCTATAGGATCCGCTAACTTGCGGTTGTCCGGTCAAACTTAGGTTAGTATTATTTTAAAAAATGTATATTTAGGAGGACATGGGTTAAAAAGATATTTACAAATAATTATTTAAAAGATATGTATGTATATATATTTTCCATAGAATTGCATTAAGTTTATTTGTAAAATGCAAGGAAAATATTCTAAAGAGGTTTATCATAAAAATGCAAAATAATAAAAAGATGGTTTACTAAAAGCACATATTATATGTAAAATTAATCTTTATAAAGGGTATGCAAATGAGTAGAAAGATTTTCCTCTTTTGCACTTGGTAATAAAAAAATAGATCTTTGTTGTAGAAAAAATAGATTGTCATTTTATGAAGTTTAATAAGAATTAGGAACTCATTTATTTCTATAATATCAATGAAAGGGCTAAGTTATTTTAAAAAGTTTTGAAAATGCATAACGGCCTAAAGATAGATTAAACTAGCGACACATTTTATTATTTAACTACTCACCTTTAATAATTCTAGGCCTAACTATTCTAAGCATTTTCAATAATTGTATAAGGTTAGACAACAAAAATACAAATAAAAGTAAAGTGACAAAGTTAAAGAAAGGAGATAAAATGACTAGGGCAGGCGAAGATATTATCCTGCCCTATTAGTTTCGAAGGTCCCGAGATTGGAGGATGTAAGGAATATAGATGCGGGTCTTCGTTTGTGAGGATGCGGAAGTCTCATAGTAAGACTCTCAGTTGTTCCCGATGCATTTCATGTAAAATAAAAGAAAGGAAAAGGATTAGTATATGTTCCAAACCTTGTCAAATAATAAACAAACATTGACATAAAAATTTAACACTTTCATTCAGAGAAAAAGCATTGAAAATAGTCTCAGTTTTTAGGAATAAAATGGAGAAAGACATGCCTAAGCGTGAAGCATGCAAATAATTCTTATTGGGCTATGAAGAGGTGAACTATCTGAGGCAATAAGAATCCCAAATACACACATGCATCTTGGGGAGAACAAGCAAGTCCAAGCGATCATGCATTTATACATGTAAGGCCAGACAGACCCAAATGATTCATACTTTTCCAGTTTTGATTGAAAAGAGAAGATTGGCCCAAACACATATAACACTTAAATCAAAATGTCTTTACTAATATAACCACTTCACTTACTACTGAAATTTTACCAACTTGAGATAAAGCAAAAATGAATTGTATAAACTAATAACTACATGGAAGTGTCATTAATGAGTGAAAATAGAACTCTGCAATAGGCAGGTTTTAGCAACTAATGGAATCATTAATCTTAGTGCATTTACTTTCTATTACACATTTGTTGTCTATTGAAAAATTAAAGCTTTTATTATAGTTTTTCAAGTTTAAAAATTAGAGAATGACTATCAGTAATCCCTTCTGAAAGTGGGCTTAGCTCTTGTTGTGTTAATTTCTTTTGAAGGAGTAAAACTGGAGATTGTAGTAAAAGGTAAACAAGGTTTGATATCCTCTCCCAGAAGAGTTGTTCATGGTAGAATGATGGACTCTGAGGTAATAGCTCAGGTACACTAAGTAGTGGGTCTTAACAGGAGAGTATACATACTCAGGTAGTAATCTAAGCATGATTTAAATATTAGCACAAAGACATAGACAGTTTAGCGAAACAGAGGATCTGAACATACGTATGGTTAACCACCATATCAACTTAAAACTAAATTAACTTCCATAATGGATCCATGTTGCAGTACTTGACACAGTAGTATTTGGAATAGATACAATGCACACACACAACAAATTTAAAGTATAAGATTAAATGAATTTATGCTCTTGGTATGATAGACTTAGGCAGTTAAGATGGGTCACACATGTTCCATTAGAGAGTGCTAAATACCCTCGGCAGGTTCTCAAGCAGCACCCTTATCACCTAATGCTAAATATAAACCCAATACAACCTATTTGAGGTATAAATAATCGACCAAACCAACAATATCACCTGGTGTTTAGCTAATCAACATTTCAATTCCTTTAAACATGTATTAAACATCATTTTCTTCACGTTACACAAAATGTCGTATTAATCTCGAGCTGAACAGAATGGGTTGACCGCATTAGGAAAAATTAACTGAACAAGCTACCATACTTAATACAATCCAGTCATGAGAGAACACAAGCATACTAGTCCAATTTAAGAAACATGATTCAAAATCAAAGCAGCGGGCCAGAATTGAAGTAAATTAATTTCCCCTAGTTAAACACCTATTCCAATCATGTGCCCAGATTTCTCATTTGGTTCAAAATATATTAGTACCAAATTATCCTTCATATATGCTAATTAGTGGGATGCAGCCAGTGATGGTCTGGTGTGACACAAAACAGTCCATGTAAATATAAAATGTTGGTATAGGAGCTGTCTAAATGACTCAATGGCGATTTGGACAAAGTGACTTAGGAAGTGCAATAATCTAATATGAACACATATAGGAACTAAATGAATTCAAAAAACAGGATGTGATACATGGAAAATCTCGCGAGACAGTCCATTTCTAAGTACTCATGACACATATTTAGCTAATCAGAAGCTCAAGAAGGAATCTAGACTTCATTTAGAACTAAACTAAATCTGACAATCGTATTGGTGCGAGAATGAGTGACCTGACTTTAATAATGAACATTAAGAGTATCTATTTTAATAAAACATGCTTAATACTCCACATAATGGTCTTAAACAGTCACAACACGATCATACAGACTTAATAACTAATCAAATGGATTCAAATAACAATTAAGAGACACGTGAATAAACGATACATGTGATATCAAGCATATTAAGCGGAAATTAAAAGGGAAAGGGTTACCTTCTCCGAGTGACGAAGCGCTGTCTCGACTCGTTGATTCCTTCGGAGAGTATACGTGTGTGCGACTAAAGCGAAGAAAGACTTGGTGTTTTCGGATTTTTTTCAATACTAGAAATAAAAATGCAGTTTTGAAGTCTGTTTTCTAGGAATATATGTTTCTGATTTTTCTGAGCTCTTTCCAAGTTAAAATTTGAAATTTGTTCTTGGCTTTTTTTTTCAAGGAGAAAAACCTCCCCTCAAACACAACCAGATGGTTGTATTTATAGCCAAAATTGAGCCTTGGCGAACCTTTCAAGAAGCTCTTCATTTTAATTTGAATTCAAAAGAGAGAAGCGTGTGACATTTGTGGATGTGGTGATGGACATATTGAAACATATTGCTTTCTCAGTCTGATTTGAGGAGAAGAAAACGTTGGGATGGGGATAAGATTTTTATCCTTTGGATTGAACTTTGAACGAAATCGAATCAGTATTTTATCCACTGAATCGAAGAGAGGAAAGGTCAGCAAACCGCCAGACCATCCTGCATGCTTGATTCAGGTTAAGCGAATCCTCATGGTTGAGCGATTTTACATGAGTCCCGATGTTACGAAATGATTCGAAAGAAGGGAAAAGGTGGGTGATGGGAGGTGATGGATGGCATGGCGGCGATCCGTTTATCAGCGGGTAAAGGGAGATGTGGCGCGGGTGATGGTGTGGTGAGTTACGTCGATCACGGGAGGTTTCTTGATTTTTAGGGGTATGTTGGGGAAAGGTAAAGGATTTTAGGTTTAAGAGGGATTAAAGAAATGGGCTGGTTTTGGGCGAAAATAAGGGTGCAAGGATGTTTGGGCGCGGGAGTTTAATTTGTTTGGTGATTAGTTTTGAAATTTGGAAGATGGGCGAAAATGTCGGCTTTGGTTTAGTTTGGGTATTGAAGAAAAGGGGTTGGGCCGGTTTCGATGGTAATTGGGCTGTGGGGAATGAATTAAAAAGTGGGCTCAATCTGAGGAAAAAGAAAATATGTGTTGTGGGTAGATTTAGTTATTTAATTTAGGGAATGAGAATTGGGTAAAAATAGGCGTTTTATTGTTGGGAGATTAATAGATAATTAGTCCAAATCTCCCAATTAATTAAAATATGCTTCCTTCAACTTAATTAATTTAAAAATGCACACGCATAAAACACGATACAAAAGATTTAATACATGTATTTAATTTTGAATATAATATTCATAAAAAATGATTAATTTAGTAATTGAAGAACATATTAAGAGAAAATCGATCATCAATACTGACGACGAGATATTAAAATTGTTTTGTTTATATTTTAATTATAAAAAATGTAATACTCGATATTGTAAAATTATGCGATAATTAGTGAAGAATATTAAAACTACTGATTTTTTGACGATTTTCAAGACTGAGAAGCATAGTAAAATTAATTGGAGATAAAAAGACGATCTAAATGAAATGTTCAGTAAAGATGGGACAAAATTGAGTGTCAACAGTTTGTCCCTCTTTGACTGAAGACGATGAAAGATTTTTTGGACAAAGACGTTGACTTGTAGCCAATTTTGTCTTACTCGTCAAAAATCAGGAAATGCAAGGGCAAAAGGAAATTTTCAGGAAGAAAGGGGATCTCTGATGTTAGGAACTTGAGCGTAAAGCTTATGCTGATTCAATATTTGTCGATGTCGAATTCTGATGACCTTTGGGTTGCTTGTGATGCTAGAAAATTAAAGGCGAATGACGTAGATTCAAAATTTTGTCTCGGTCGAATTATGATGACCTTTGGGTTCTTTGTGATCTTGATTCAAAATTTTGTACCAGTGTCGAATTATGATGACACTAGGGTCATTGACATTGCAGGATGCTGGAGGAGAGCGGATCGACATTCGAAGTACAAATTGCTTCGGTTCGCCGTAAGAGATAGTTCCACGTTGTGCTCCCACTCCTGTAAATTATGGTTCCTGTAGGCTAAAACATTGATAAAAATTAGTGCATAACTGTTAAGACACAAAAAAAAAAAAGATAAAGCATGAATATATGAGAAATGTGATCATGTGAGAAAAGATGTCGTCCTAAGTAGACGTAGTTGCAGATGCTGAGATGAAATGATCGTCGTTGCGTAGATGCGATGCAGATGAAGCCGTTGCATATGCATAATGAAAGGGACGTCGTTGCATAGACGTGATGCAGAGATCATCGTTGCATAGATGAACTGTTGATGAAGCCGTTGCATAGGCATAATGAAATAACGTCGTTACATAGACGTGATGCAGAGATCATCGTTGCAAAGATGAACTGTTGATGAAGCCGTTGCATAGGCATAATGAAAGGGACGTCGTTGCATAGATGTGATGCAGAGATCATCGTTGCATAGATGAACTGCTGATGAAGCCGTTGCATAGGCATAATAAAAGGGACGTCGTTGCATAGACGTGATGCAGAGATCATCGTTGCATAGATGAACTGTTGATGAAGCCGTTGCATAGGCATAATGAAAGGGACGTCGTTGCATAGACGTGATGCAGAGATCATCGTTGCATAGATGAACTGTTGATGAAGCCGTTGAAGGCATAATAAAAGGGACGTCGTTGCATAGACGTGATGCAGAGATCATCGTTGCATAGATAAACTGTTGATGAAGCCGTTGCATAGGCATAATGAAATAGCATCGTTGCATAGACGTGATGCAGAGATCATCGTTGCATAGATGAACTGTTGATGAAGCCATTGCATATGCATAATAAAAGAGACGTCGTTGCATAGACGTGATGCAGAGATCATCGTTGCATAGATGAACTGTTGATGAAGCCGTTGAATAGGCATAATGAAATAACGTCGTTGCATAGACGTGATGCAGAGATCATCGTTGCATAGATGAACTGTTGATGAAGCCGTTGCATAGGCATAATGAAAGGGAAGTCGTTGCATAGACGTGATGCAGATATCATCGTTGCATAGATGAACTGTTGATGAAGCCGTTGCATAGGCATAATGAGATAACGTCGTTGCATAGACGTGATGCATAGATCATCGTTGCATAGATGAACTATTGATGAAGCTGTTGCATAGGCATAATGAAAGGGACGTCGTTGCATAGACGTGATGCAGAGATCATCGTTGCATCGATGAACTGTTGATGAAGTCGTTGCATAGGCATAATGAAATAACGTCGTTGCATAGACGTGATGCAGAGATCATCGTTGCATAGATGAACTGTTGATGAAGCCGTTGCATAGGCATAATGAAATAACGTCGTTGCATAGACGTGATGCAGAGATCATCGTTGCATAGATGAACTGTTGATGAAGTCGTTGCATAGGCATAATGAAAGGGACGTCGTTGCATAGATGAACTGTTGATGAAGCCGTTGCATAGGCATAATAAAAGGGACGTCGTTACATAGACGTGATGCATAGATCATCGTTGCATAGATGAACTGTTGATGAAGCCGTTGCATAGGCATAATAAAAGGGACGTTATTGCATAGACGTGATGCAGAGATCATCATTGCATAGATGAACTGTAAATAATGTTATTGCGGGGATAAAGTGTGTTGTGACCATTAGGTCGAGATGACGCCTTTGCATGGACGTAATGTAAGGGTATGATCCTTGTGGGGCCGATCTGTGATGTAGAAATTCCTTGTGAATCAAATAATAAGTGTTGGAGACTCCCTTGTTTCTATCAAATCTGAAGACCTGCACTCAAAGAAATTTGTGAGTTTGGGGAGGGGTGGTTGATTCGTGTTGACTTTGCAGCTTTGGTGCTTGATGCTTGTGTGTTCGAGCTGGCTTGGACCTGTAACCCCTGCCTGTTTTCCAGTCTTGGTTAATCATTGACGAAAATATTTTTTTTGAAAATAATTTATTTATGAGAAAATATGCATAAGAATTTCTGTCGAATTACGGAATAGTGACATGTAGCGAAACAAAACAAACGTCCTTGTCCAAATCTATAAGTTTCTCCCTGCAGCGAATCCTTGAATTTCACCCCAAATACGAAGATTGTGAACTTTCGGTTGCGAGATCGAACCTGCGCGAACGACATGCGACTTTAAACATATGAGTGTATTTCGTCACACGTGAAGCAAAACAGGGAGTTTTCAAATAGTGGGACCGAAGCCGATTTAGGCCGCCTACGTATCCCCATGAGGGAATCAGGTCATGACGTAGTTCATTACAAGTGGAGGGGATTATGAGGTTTTCTAAAATATGACCGAAGCCGATGTAGGCCACCTACGTATCCCACCGAGAGAATCAGGTCATAACGTAGTTCAAATTACAAAAATGGAATGACAGAATTTTCTGAGAGTGTGACCGAAGCCGATATGGCCGCCTACGTATCCCCACCGAGGGAATCAGGTCATAACGTAGTTCCAATTACAAATAATTGATAATTTTTATAAAATATGAAAGAAAAGCATTACATGGAAAAATCCTAGACATAGTATCTTTTCACAGCATCTGCGTTGATTGCTTTCGGCCATATCTCACCGTCCATTTCAGCTAAGATCAATGCTCCTCCGGTCAGTACTCGATGAACCATGTAGGGTCCTTGCCAGTTAGGTGCGAACTTTCCTTTAGCTTCATTTTGATTGAAATATCGTTTCAAAACCAATTGTCGACTTGAATAACCTCGGCCTTACCTTGTTAAAGCTCTAGCCATTACGTTACGATAAAGCTGTCAGTGACATCTGCGATCAACCTTTTCTCATCAATCAACATCAATTGTTCACCGACCTGTATCCATTCGGCGCTCGGCTCGGCTTCTTGGATAATTCCCAGCGATGGTATTTCTACCTCTGGTAGCACCGCTTACATTCCATAAACCAAAAGGTATGGCGTGGCCGGTAGAAGTCCGAATTGTGGTGCGATAACCCAAAAGTCACGAAGGCAAATGCTCGTACCAATATTTGTAATTATCGACCATCTTATGATATCCTCTTAATGTTCTTGTTGGTCGCCTGCGCCCCATTCATCCGAATTCGATCACGGTGGAATTACGGTGAGTGATCTTAAAATTCTCACATATCTCACGCATCAAGTTCTGTTGAGATTGGCTCGTTATCTGTTACAATTGACTCGGGAATTCCAAATCGGCAAATGATGTTGTTGCGCGAAATCAACCACTACCTTGCCGTTACGGTTGTATGGCGATGTTTCCACCCACTTTGTGAAATGTCGATTGCCACCAAAATGAATCTGTGCCCGTTGGATCTTTGTGGGCTCGATAGGACGATAACGTCCATCCCCAAGTGCAAGCGGCGAGGAATTTGTTACGTTGAGCTCGTTCGGAGGCCTGCGGATCGTGTCTCGTGAATCGACATTGATGACATTTTTGCACGAAACGACAACAATCTGTTTCCATGGTCATCCAAAAGTATCCTGCTCGTAGAATTTTCTTTGCCAAAGTAAAACCATTCATATGGGGCCCATGGCGTACCTCGTGTATTTCTTGACAATTTATTAAGCCTCGCGGCGTCGATGCATCTTAACAAACCTAAATCTGGAGTCCTCCGATAAAGGATTTCCCCGTTTAGAAAGAAATGGTTTTCTAACCTCCGTAGTGTCATCTTTTGAATGGTAGTTATGTCTTCCAGATATTCGTTGACCTGAAGATACCTCTTAACGTCGTGGTACCATGGTTTTCCATCTGATTCTTCGTCTATGTGGAGACAATAAGCTGGTTGGTCCAACAAATCCACTTTGATAGGATCAATGTAATTCTTATCAGGATCTTTGAATCATAGAGGAAAGAGTTGCGAGCATCGGCAAATTCGTTACGAGCTCGTGGGATATGCTTGACTTATCTTGTGAATTTTTGCACAATTCCTTGACACATTGCGGTAAGGAGTATCTTCACGTTCTTGGTGGCCCAATCTCCTTGTACACGATGAATTAATAGATCTGAATCACGGATAACCAATAACTCTTGTATATTCGTATCGATGGCCGTTACGAGTCAGTATGCAAGCCGTGATACGCCGTGTTATTAGTGCATGGAAATCGAGTTTTCTTTGAGAAATTGGGTAGTCTTGACCGATTCGGAAACTAAACCGCTCCGACTCCAACTCGGCTGAAGTTTCTGACTCCATCAAAAACAATCTCAACTGGATAATCCTCGGAGATATCTTCTCCAGACAAATAATACCTCTCGTCAGGAAAATAAGTCAGGAGAGGCATGTATTCCTCATCCACGGGGTTTTAAGAGTGCTTGCCCTTTGATGGCCTTTTGAGTGGCGTATATGATGTCAAATTCACTTAGCAAGATTTGCCACTTTGCTAGCTTCGGTAGGCATGGGCCTGCGAGGATGTATTTGGCGGGTCCATCGGCGAGATGAGGTAAGTAGTGTATGCGGACAAGTAATGTCTAAACTTTTGAGCTACCAGTCGAGCACAACAAGTGCGTTCGAGCAAATATCACAGGGCTTCATGCGGCGTGAACTTCTTGCTCAAGTAATAAATAGCTGCTCTTTCTTTCTGTTTCATCATGTTGCCCAACACGCGTCGAATGCATTCTCCAACAGATAAATACAATAACAAAGGTCTTAGGGCTCTGGTGGTACCAAAGCGGGTGGATTAGGCGGATATTCTTTGATCTTATCAAAAACTTCTTGGCAATCGATCGATTAGTTGGAGCATCCTTCTTTAGTAGCTTGAATATTGGTTCACATATCAGTAGATTGAGCTATGAACCTGCGATGTAATTAAGTCGTCGAAAACTCATCACATCCTTTCGACTCTTTGGAGAAAGCAACTCTTGGATGGCTTTTATCTTTGAGGTCCGATTCAATCCCCCTTCTACTTACAATGAAACCCAATAGCTTCGTGAAGTTCAAGCGCGCTGCGGGGTTTAACCAGTTGTACTTCCTTGGCCGGTCAAAGAACTTCTTCAAATTAGTCAAGTGATCGGCGCCGCCGTGATTTGATAATAACGTCATCCACGTAGACCTCTATTTCTTTGTGGATCGTATGCGTGAAAGATAGTAGTCATGGCTCTCATATAAGTGGCACCGCGTTCTTGAGTCGAATGGCATAACCTGTAATAGTATACTCCCAGGCGTGGTGAGCTGTTTTTCTGCATCTTCCTCGTCCGTGAATTTGGTGGTAACCCGGAAACAATCGACAAATGATTGCAACTCATGCTTTGCACAATTGTCGATGAGTATGTGGATATTTGGGAGGAAAATCATCCTTCGGGCTAGCTTTGTTGAGATCACAATAATCTACACATACTCTTACCTTCCCGTCCTTCTTTGTACGGGCACGATGTTGGCTAGCCAAGTGGGGTACTTTGCAACTCGGATGACTTTGCGTCAGCTGTTTGGACACTTCTTCTTTGACCTTCAAACTCATATCGGGCTTGATCTTTCTTGGCTTTGCTTTACAGGAGGCAAGATGGATCAATGGGTAATCTATGTGAAACAATATACGTACTCAAACCCGACATATCGTCGTAAGACCGTGCGAATATGTCGACATATTGCCAGCAATTCTACCAAGTCTTCCTTTACGTCAAATCGCCTAGATGGGCTGATTCTTGTTTCCTTTACGAATTATGTGCCTCCCATGTTCACTACTTCTGTTTCATCCAAATTTGGCTTCGGCCTGTTCTCAAAATGCTCTAATTCTTTGACCAAACCTTCTGGTTGTGGGTCCCCCCCCATAATCCTCAAAGTCTCGTTCGTTGCTTGGGTTTTGTTTGTTCATTTCACTACATGTCACATTCACATTATCGACAGATTTATTAGCTTGTATCTTTGAAAAGAAAAGAAAGTCATTAAGCAAAACAACAATTTTATTTTATTTTTAAAATAGCAAAAGCAGCGATTTGTCATTTAAGCTTTCAAAAGGAGGAAAAACATATATGAGATTCGGCCTCAATCAAAATCGCATTGTTTCATAAAAATCTAATACAAGTTCTACCAAGCTTCGGAGAAACATGGCGAGTGCAAGTCCAATTTCTGGGGCATCTCCGCTTGGCATCCCAAATGGTTGGCGTCTCTCATGATCATTCGAATCATATTGCAATCTACATCTTCTTCGCAACAAAAGGCTTTTGAGTCCTTGGCGAGATCGTATCCTCCTTTTACGATTCATGGGTCGTGCAAGCTTTGACAAAAGACCGATTCAGTGCGGAACATGCTTAGGCAAAGGCAGCTCTTCTTCCTGAATTCGTTGATGATACCTCTTGAGTGGGCTCATACCCAAGTCCAAAAGTATCCTTCTTGTTGGGCAGTCAATTGGCTCTGTTATACCACCTAGATTCAATCCAGGCCTTTACAGTGGAAACCATTTCTCGACATTTCTTAGGCTACCGTTGTGAGGGCGAGATAACTCCGACTTTTCGACTTTTGAAACACATACAATCTCTCGGCGTGGAAGGCCGAACCATCAACTTATCTACACTTTTGTTGCGAGGATCTGGTTTGAGACTACTCCCCTCTCCATACACAACGATTTCCTGATAAACTTCAAACTTTGGTGTAGAGTAGAAGGGACTGCGCCTGCCATGTGTATCCAAGGCCTCCCCATCAACAGGTTATAGCAAGTAGAGATATCTAATACCGGAATTCCACGATGAATTCCACGGGTCCCACTTCCGAGATCAAATCAATTTCTCCCGTAGCGCTCATACGAGTTTCCGAAACCTTTGACTACGACATAGCTTCCCGAATCTTGTCGACATTCGATCGAGGCTTGGAGAGTGGTTGTTGGGCATATATTTACCGCATGAGCCTCCATCTATCAACACTTTAGACACAAATTTATCCACTGCATTTCTTTGTTATGTTGAGCTGGTTATGCCCCAAACCTTCGAGAGGAAATTCTTCATCATTGAATGAAATCTTGTGAGTTTCCAAAATGTGCCCGACAAGGGCGGAGAGTTTCTCGTCAGTGGTTTCCCGTGGGACATACACTTCCTTCAATACTTCTAATAATGCCCGCCCGTGGCGAAGAATTCATCAACAAGGAAAATAAGGATATCTGCGGGAGTTTTGTCCATTTGCTCTGTAATGAGTATTCTTTTGTTGGCATCTTCCTCCGAATTCTTCTACTTGACTCTGTCACGCTTCTTCAAAACATTTTCTTTCTTAGCGCTCGCCATTTGCTTCTAACTGGCATAATATCGTCGGATCTCGTCAATCCTGCGGCAGCGGCGATGATCTTTTTCCCTCCTTCCACTACCTTCTCCGAGTGAATGATTTGAGGACCAACTTTGTTACAACAAATGGTGCCACCATTCGGGATTTTGAGTGAGCACTTCAACCTCGAATGGTGCTCTTGCTTGTGCGGTAATTCTTTGGAGTGACCGAAGTGCGATTCTATTTTCCTCATACGGACCCGGCACAATGGTCCCTTCTAGACTATTCTCTTCGCCAAATGTGATCACATTCACCTGGGTGTTGTCGTGATTCGGCAGAGGATTGTTGTTCACGTTAGGGAAGCTTATTTGTTGGATGGTCCCATCTTTGATTAGTGCCTCGATTCTGTCTTTGAGGTTGAAACAATCCTCGGTATCATGTCCGTGATCCGGAATGGTACATACAACGTTTGTTCACATCATATGGTGAGGTAGAGGATTAGAAATTCTTCCGGATCGGTAATAGTATGCATGCAACCTTTAATCTTTGACAGATGTGTTATGGGTTGTGAAAGAGTGTGTAGGTTTTGCGGTCTTTCAGTTGGCCGGGGTCTAGGTGCATTTGTGGATGTCAGGTGTGGTCGGGGTGGGTATGTAGGTTGGTTTCGTGGAGGTTTGGATAGGGAGTTGCTCGGGGGTGGGCGATGCGTGAGTGAGTATGGTATCTGGGGGTACGGAGCTGGCGAGGGTTGGTAGTATGATGGAGGGTTTTGGTTGTCTTGGCTATAGTGGAAAGGGTGATGGTTCTACGTGTGCTGGTTATAGTAAGAGGATTGGCAGTTTCGAGTGTGTGGGTTGTAGTAGGAAGGTTGATGGTTTTGATAGTTTGAACGCTGATTTCCACCGTATCCTTGTACCGACATGACAGGAGATGCTCCATCTCTCTTCTTCTTGATTCTGCGGCGAATCCGGTGAATTGCTTTACTCGTTGCAGTAGTGCGGCGGGTTGGTGATCCTTCCTGTCTTCATACCTTCTTCATGAAGTCTCCCATTCTCACAACCGGAGAAACTCCGCCTATGACACCTATCATCCTCTCATGTCTGGCGGGATCTTTCATCGATTGTACAAAGAGGGTGGTCATCTCGCTTTCGCCGTCGGTTGAACTGGCGACTACGCCTCCATCTCAGGGCAAACTCTCGAAAGGTCTTTGTAGACTTCCTCTCAAGTTTCATCAAATAAAATCTGTCCAAGACCGTATCGGTATTGAACCTAAACCTGTCTACGAAATCCTGTGCCATTGCGCCCCAATTATGCCATTTCCGCGGATCTTGACCGGTGTACCAATCTAGCGCTTCGCCAGTCAAACTTCTTATAAATAACTTCATGATTATGGCCTGATCCTTACCGACTCCGACCAACTTGTCGCAGTAGGATCTTAAATGTGCTCGGGGGTTGCCCTTCCCATCAAACATATCAAACTTTGGTACCTTATAACCGAGCGGTAGTTCTACATCTGGATGTATGCAGAGGTCTTCATACTCCAAACCCTCATGCCCTGTACTCGTTTGCATGTTCCTAAAGCGCTTCGCCCGAGTTATGGATCTCCCGGGCCACGTTTTCACAGTTCTTTCCCTCGTCTGCCTCTCCATTTCCTCGTATTGGTCAACCTCCTGGGTGGGTGGGATTTGAACGACAACAGGTTGAGCTTCTGCTGCATATACCGGTGGAACATATTGCTTATTGTGGTTGACAATGTGTGACGCCGGTATGTGCTCTGTAGTCCAATAATGGGGGACGTGTAGGGTATTTTGGATGGGCGGTGGTTGGGGTATATGTGGGATTGATGAGGATAGAGGGTTATTTCGTGGTTGGCTTCTTTGTGGGCTAGCTGGTGGATTAATGGGCGGTGGATTAGTATGTTGAGGATTGGGGTTATTTGGTGGAAGGTTTTGAGGGGGGTTTCGGGGAAGTGCGGGTTCGGGTGGAGCTGTTGTAGTCGTTCTCTGTTCAGGAAATGGAGTGTTGAGACTAATAGACAAATTTGTGAGATTCTGCAACCGTTCCATCTCGGATTGCATGCTCGCCATCTGCTGTAGCAATTGAGCAAGATACTCATCCTGGGCATTAAGATTTCCCCTCCCTGAATTCTCCGGTTCATCCCTAGGAATAGTGATGAGTCCTAAGCCTGTCTGTTCTGTAATTCCTGAATCGTCCATGTTTTCTGAAGTGTGCGCTTTTGATCTGGTGAAATAAGGGTGATCTGCCAGCTTTAGTCAACACGAATCAACACTTGAGAAAGTAAATAAGCGACCTTCTTCTAAAACATTGAGACAAACCAAATTAGTACTGTTAGTAACTGTAAAATAATATATGTTGGGTAATAATATCAGGCAAATTGTATGAAAGTTGTAAACGCGTCCTAATATGCATAGGGACCTCTTTTAATGCCAGAGGTGGGCCTAGACGACAAATACACAAAATTGTGATAGATTGGTCTAAGTTTTTAGATTAATGCCTTTAGTTGAAAATAACTTTTACAAGTAAGACAACAAAACTCCTAAGACTATGCTAGAATGTTCTTATGTTCCTGAAGATGAAGCCCAGCCTTTGCTTGGTCTGCTCTATGCCATCGAATCTTTGCACTACATTTTGCATGCAGGCCCACGTATGCAGGGTAATTGTCTTCTTAAGCTGACGAACCTTTATCCAATCCTTCGCACCCACGTCTTCGAGACCCTGCTCTCCTTCCGGACTAGGACCTGTATTGTTGTGATCCTCTTGAAGCCATGTCTGGTATTCGGGAGTGCTGCCTGCTTGGTCCTTTCCAACCTCTATTTGATCAATGTGGTTCCATTCACAGAGAATTTGCTTGGCTTCGGGAACGATGAAGTCTGTCCGAACTGAATTTCAGAGGCTCTGCGTGTCGACTACGAGAGGATTACTTGCGTATGGCCGAACTATCGGAGTACGCGTAATGGGGCATACGGCTGGAGTCATTTCAGACCTATAAGCTGGATATAATAAAGTCTCTTATATCTTATATAGACTTTCTTGACAATATGGAGCAACATATATTTCCACTGAATCTGACTATTGTTGCAAGATGTTAAGTACCTGTACCAATCCTCGACGCCAACCGGTGACACATAACGTCTCGTCCTATCGTAAAAGGTGGAGATTTTATTGTTTGCGCTGTGGCATATATCTGTCATGTTTGAGCGCTGATAGAAATGCTCTCACTTGATCTGCAAAATAAGATTACAACGCCCAAAAAGCTTGACTCACCCTTTTTGCATTTGTTCAAGGCTCTAAATAGTTCTGCTAAGATCATGGGCGCCAACGTGAGTCGTTTGTCACCGACTCCATCAAACACTGCTCTAACTACTGAATATATGCACATACTAATCCTTCCATGCTCAAGTGGAAATAAAAGAATCCCTAGGAAAGCCTTAGCAAATGCGATAGGGTGCCTAACCCTCCAATGGTCTGCAGTGCAACAAAACTCATTCTTAAATAACTTGTAACCGTCTTGGCAACCATATCTCTCATAAAGGTAGTCTAGAGAGACCCAATTGTTTTCAAAACATCGCAACTCTCTGGTATTCTTTAAACCCAAGTAACGGAGGAGCTTTTTCCCAGACTGGCCATGCGGAATAACTGGTTTTCTGTCATGATATGCCAAATCGGTGAAGTAGCTAACTTCTTCTAAGGTGGGGGTCATCTCAAAATCCCTGAATTTGAAGACGACTCGATCCGGGTCCCAAAATTGGATCAATGCTCTGACCAAATGCTGATCGGGAGAGATGTCAAATAATGAGATGAGACACCCCAATCTCCTTCTGATTGCCATTTGACTACCCAAGTCGAATTTTGACCACCACAACTTCAATTTACTCGGAGTTCCACTCGCGTCGATCCGAGGGACATGTTCCATCTAAAAATAAATAATACAAAAAAAATGAATATGCATCTTCCAACTTTGGCATTTCGAATCTTAGGCTAAGTTTCATTTTATCACGATCATGCAACACATAACATGTTGTTGAGCCGCGGGGTTGTGAAACCCGTTGACCAATTTGGTGTCTTCCTAATTGTGGTGTCAATACCAAGGATCGACCCACCTAGGGTAAATGTATGCATGCCCTAACATAAAAGGTGGTATAGCTCTATCTTAAGTTTTGCTAAGATTTGGCTTTACTAGACGCAAGGTTCCCGAGCGGACAACTCGAGTGAGAAGGCTACGCGGCTGACCAGACGAACCGATTTAACTCCGCGCAGGCGCCAACTCTCCTAAATTTTGGGTATTTGAAAGAAATTTGCGGGTGCGCGAAGCACACCATCGCGTGTAGTGTGTGATAGTGTGAATTTTCCAGAGAGGAAGAAATATGAACGAAATGCCATTTTAAGAAAAGCGGTAACAAATAGCAGTTAAGACAATATGCAAATATTTATATGTAAAGCAGAATAATTTAGGCAAAATAATAAAAGCAAATAAGTGTAAAACATAAAGGAAGTAATTTAAGCAAAAATAAAGAAAATAAAGCACAATAAATTAACCTATGTTTGTTGTGGTTAAGAACTTAAAGTCCCCAGTGGAGTCGTCATGCTGTAACACCCCATTTCAACCGGAGTCGGAAACGGGATTACTGTGCATGGTTGATTCCTAAATGTATTTAAGGAGTCGCCACCTAATTATTATAGTGAATTAGGACACTAAAATGTAGCATAAAATACTACGAATGATCTCCATTTAAAGGTCTGTGAAACTATGTGAGATTCTAGGTAAGGGTTCTTTATTATCCTAAAGGGAATGGGTTAGGCACCCTATAGGATCCGCTAACTTGCGGTTGTCCGGTCAAACTTAGGTTAGTATTATTTTAAAAAATGTATATTTAGGAGGACATGGGTTAAAAAGATATTTACAAATAATTATTTAAAAGATATGTATGTATATATATTTTCCATAGAATTGCATGAAGTTTATTTGTAAAATGCAAGGAAAATATTCTAAAGAGGTTTATCATAAAAATGCAAAATAATAAAAAAGATGGTTTACTAAAAGCACATATTATATGTAAAATTAATCTTTATAAAGGGTATGCAAATGAGTAGAAAGATTTTCCTCTTTTGCACTTGGTAATAAGAAAATAGATCTTTGTTATAGAAAAAATAGATTGTCATTTTATGAAGTTTAATAAGAATTAGGAACTCATTTATTTCTATAATATCAATGAAAGGGCTAAGTTATTTTAAAAAGTTTTGAAAATGCATAACGGCCTAAAGATAGATTAAACTAGCGACACATTTTATTATTTAACTACCCACCTTTAATAATTCTAGGCCTAACTATTCTAAGCATTTTCAATAATTGTATAAGGTTAGACAACAAAAATACAAATAAAAGTAAAGTGACAGAGTTAAAGAAAGGAGATAAAATGACTAGGGCAGGCGAAGATATTATCCTGCCCTATTAGTTTCGAAGGTCCCGAGATTGGAGGATGTAAGGAATATAGATGCGGGTCTTCGTTTGACGAGGGATGCCAGAAGTCTCATAGTAAGACTCTCCGTTGTTCCCAATGCATTTCATGTAAAATAAAAGAAAGGAAAAGGATTAGTATATGTTCCAAACCTTGTCAAATAATAAACAAACATTGACATAAAAAATTTAACACTTTCATTCCAAGAGAAAAACGGCCCAAAATAGTCTCCAGATTTTTTAGGAATAAAATGGAGAAAGACAGGCCCTAACTGTGAAGCATGCAAATAATTCTTATTGGGCTATGAAGAGGTGAACTATACAGAGGCAATAAGAATCCCAAATACACACATGCATACTTCAGGGAGAACAAGCAAGTCCAAACAGTCATACGGATTTATACATGTAAGGCCTAGACAGACCCAAATGATTCATACTTTTCCAGATTTTGATTGAAAAGAGAAGATTGGCCCAAACACATATAACACTTAAATCAAAATGTCTTTACTAATATAACCACTTCACTTACTACTGAAATTTTACCAACTTGAGATAAATCAAAAATGAATTGTATAAACTAATAACTACATGGAAGTGTCATTAATGAGTGAAAATAGAACTCTGCAATAGGCAGGTTTTAGCAACTAATGGAATCATTAATCTTAGTGCATTTACTTTCTATTACACATTTGTTGTCTATTGAAAAATTAAAGCTTTTATTATAGTTTTTCAAGTTTAAAAATTAGAGAATGACTATCAGTAATCCCTTCTGAAAGTGGGCTTAGCTCTTGTTGTGTTAATTTCTTTTGAAGGAGTAAAACTGGAGATTGCAGTAAAAGGTAAACAAGGTTTGATATCCTCTCCCAGAAGAGTTGTTCATGGTAGAATGATGGACTAGAGGTAATAGCTCAGGTACACTAAGTAGTGGGTCTTAACAGGAGAGTATACATACTCAGGTAGTAATCTAAGCATGATTTAAATATTAGCACAAAGACATAGACAGTTTAGCGAAACAGAGGATCTGAACATACGTATGGTTAACCACCATATTAACTTAAAACTAAATTAACTTCCATAATGGATCCATGTTGCAGTACTTGACACAGTGGTATTTGGAATAGATACAATGCACACACACAACAAATTTAAAGTATAAGATTAAATGAATTTATGCTCTTGGTATGATAGACTTAGGCAATTAAGATGGGTCGCACATGTTCCATTAGAGAGTGTTAAATACCCTCGGCAGGTTCTCAAGCAGCACCCTTATCACCTAATGCTAAATATAAACCCAATACAACCTATTTGAGGTATAAATAATCGACCAAACCAACAATATCACCTGGTGTTTAGCTAATCAACATTTCAATTCCTTTAAACATGTATTAAACATCATTTTCTTCACGTTACACTAAATGTCGTATTAATCTCGAGCTGAACAGAATGGGTTGACCGCATTAGGAAAAATTAACTGAACAAGCTACCATACTTAATACAATCCAGTCATGAGAGAACACAAGCATACTAGTCCAATTTAAGAAACATGATTCAAAATCAAAGCAGCGGGCTAGAATTGAAGTAAATTAATTTCCCCTAGTTAAACACCTATTCCAATCATGTGCCCAGATTTCTCATTTGGTTCAAAATATATTAGTACCAAACTATCCTTCCTATATGCTAATTAGTGGGATGCAGCCAGTGATGGTCTGGTGTGACACAAAACAGTCCATGTAAATATAAAATGTTGGTATAGGAGCTGTCTAAATGACTCAGCAAGCAGATTTGGACACAAAGTGACTTAGGAAGTGCAATAATCTAATATGAACACATATAAGAACTAAATGAATTCAAAAAACAGGATGTGATACATGGAAAATCTCGCGAGACAGTCCATTTCTAAGTACTCATGACACATATTTAGCTAATCAGAAGCTCAAGAAGGAATCTAGACTTCATTTAGAACTAAACTAAATACAGACAATCGTATTGGTGCACAGAATGAGTGACACAGCTTTAATAATGAACATTAAGAGTATCTATTTTAATAAAACATGCTTAATACTCCACATAATGGTCTTAAACAGTCACAACACGATCATACAGACTTAATAACTAATCAAATGGATTCAAATAACAATTAAGAGACACGTGAATAAACGATACATGTGATATCAAGCATATTAAACTGGAAATTAAAAGGGAAAGGGGTTACCTTCTCCGAGTGACGAAGCCTTTGTCTCGACTCGTTGATTCCGCTCGGAGAGTATACGTGTGTGCGACTAAAGCGAAGAAAGACTTGGTGTTTTCGGATTTTTTTAATACTAGAAATAAAAATGCAGTTTTGAAGTCTGTTTTCTAGGAATATATGTTTCTGATTTTTCTGAGCTCTTTCCAAGTTAAAATTTGAAACTTGTTCTTGGCTTTTTTTTTCAAGGAGAAAAACCTCCTTTCAAACACAACCAGATGGTTGTATTTATAGCCCAAAATTCAGAGCCTTCAACAGCTTCTTCAAGAAGCTCTTCATTTTGAATTTCAAATTCAAAAGAGAGGGGGGAAACGTGTGACATTTGACAGATGTGGTGATGGACATGTTGAAAAATATTGCTTTCTCAGTCTGATTTGAGGAGAAGAAAACGTTGGGATGGGGATAAGATTTTTATCCTTTGGATTGAACTTTGAACGAAATCGAATCAGTATTTTATCCACTGAATCGAAGAGAGGAAAGGTCAGCAAACCGCCAGACCATCCTGCATGCTTCGATTCAAGGGTTAAAAACGAATCCTCACGGTTCAGGCGATTTTACATGAGTCCCAATGTTCTGAAATGATTCAGAAATAAGGGGGAAAAGGCTGGGTGATGGGAGGTGATGGATGGCATGGCGGCGATGCCGTTTATCTGGCGGGTAAAGGGGAGATGTGGCGCGGGTGATGGTCATTTGGTGAGTTCGTCGATCTGGGGGGGGGGGTTTCTTCAGATTTTTTAGGGGTATGTTGGGGAAAGGTAAAGGATTTTAGGTTTAAGAGGGATTAAAGAAATGGGCTGGTTTTTTGGACGAAAATAAGGGTGCAAGGGATGTTTGGGCCGCGGGAGTTTAATTTGTTTGGGCTGATTAGTTTTGGGCTGGGAGATGGACGAAAATGTCTGGCTTTGGTTTAGTTTGGGTATTGAAGAAAAGGGGTTGGGCCGATTTCGATGGTAATTGGGCTGTGGGGAATGAATTAAAAAGTGGGCTCAATCTGAGGAAAAAGAAAATATGTGTTGTGGGTAGATTTAGTTATTTAATTTAGGGAATGAGAATTGGGTAAAAATAGGTGTTTTATTGTTGGGAGATTAATAGATAATTAGTACAAATCTCTCAATTAATTAAAATATGCTTCCTTCAACTTAATTAATTTAAAAATGCACACGCATAAAACACGATACAAAAGATTTAATACATGTATTTAATTTTGAATATAATATTCATAAAAAATGATTAATTTAGTAATTGAAGAACATATTAAGAGAAAATCGATCATCAATACTGACGACGAGATATTAAAATTGTTTTGCTTATATTTTAATTATAAAAAATGTAATACTCGATATTGTAAAATTATTCGATAATTAGTGAAGAATATTAAAACTACTTATTTTTTGACGATTTTCAAGACTGAGAAACATAGTAAAATTAATTGGAGATAAAAAGACGATCTAAATGAAATGTTCAGTAAAGATGGGACAAAATTGGGTGTCAACAGAATTTACGTATGAGGTTTTAAGACTATGAACCTCAAATTCTTAAAAGGTTAAGAGACTTTATTTTTCAAGGAAGAAATGAATTGATTTAAAAGCATAGAATACTTGATTTGAAAAGTATTGATTTCTTGTCATTCTAAAGTTAAGAAACTTGTTTTTTTAAAAGTTAAGAGACTTGAAGTATTTTGAAAGCTATGTGATTTGATTTGAAAGTATAAGTCTCTTGGTTATAAAAGGAATGAATTTGTCTAAGACATAAAGAGTTATAACGGCTTTATGGGAAGTTGGTTATAACAACTTTATGGAAGATTAAAAGAATGGTTTTCTTCAGTAATGTAAGCAAAGAAATGATTTGAAATAAAGAAGGGCAAATTGTTTTAAAGGTACCAATTGCTTAAGGTTTTAAAGAAAGAAGTCACTTGATTTAGAATCCTATAAATGTATTTCTAAAAAGTATTTTGACTTGTATTGAAAAGTAGATATGACTTGATACTACGGTTATTAGTATCTTGGAAGTTTTATTTGAAAGAGAATCATTTTAAAGGAGTAGAGGCACGTAGTACGTTGGGTTAAATTCCCGGATTTTATAATGACATGTTAGTGCCTTAAGTAAACTAAAATGAGAGTGTATATGAACAAGCTAATAAGAAGTTAGGGGATTTTTTAACTTGCTTATGTTATGTATGATAAGCCGGTAGTGCTTAGGTTATGTATGATAAGCCGGTAGTGCTTATGTTATGTATGATAGCCGGTTGAGCTAGGTTATGAGTATGATTGAGGGGTAAGAGTATAAATGCGGGGTAAACCCCTAAGACGTTATACCACCTTCTGTGTATGATTGAGGGGTAAGAGTATAGATGTGGGGTAAACCCCCAAGACGTTATACCACCTTCTGTGTATGATTGAGGGGTAAGAGTATAAATGCGGGGTAAACCCCCAAGACGTTATACCACCTTCTGTGTATGATTGAGGGGTAAGAGTATAAATGCGGGGTAAACCCCCAAGACGTTATACCACCTTCCGAGTATGATTGAGGGGTAAGAGTATAAATGCGGGGTAAACCCCCAAGACGTTATACCACCTTCTGAGTATGATTGCGGGGTAAACCCCCAAGACATTATACCACTCCATGGATTTGCTACCCATGATGCGAGGAATACCTCATGCGGGCCCATACGGCCCTTGCGGGTGAAATAGTCCCAGGAGTAGGATTGCTAAATGATACTATGGGCAGGTGACCCTAAGTTGATCATAAGCTTCCTATTTTTATGCAGTATACATTTATGGGCAGACTTATGTGATTTTATCGCGTCCCAGATTGGGTCGGACAGTATACCTTTATGGGCAGACTTATGTGACTCTATCGCGTCCCAGATTGGGCCGACAGTATAGGCGTTCCTCCATAAAGCGGCGAATACGTAAGTTATATGTTTATGAACTTGATGATTTTCTTAAGTATGTACGTAAGAATTTGACTATACTCTTATGGAAAAATGGGAAAAGATAATAAGGTACGATTAAGTTCACGAGATGGTAATGACACGGTATGATCTGGTAATGACACGGTAGGATCTGGTATTTACCCTTTTCTATACTTGCCCCTGTCATTCTTTTGTACAGTTATGATTTGTTACTGTACCTTATTTTCCGTTCCATATTGCACTGTTATCGACCCCCGGGGCTGCGTTCATGTCCGCAGTTTAGGTACACGATTGTGGATCCGCGAGCTTAGGATCTGGTTCAAAGATTTGAGATGGCTCCAATGTTAGGAGTTTGTCGTCATGGTTATGTATATTCGAAGTGCAGCGGGGCCTTGTCGTCATAGTATTTGTCCAAATCTTAGAAGTGCATGTATTCAATGTGAGATGGACTGACTAGAGTTGTTTTTACATTGTTAAACAGTGTAGACCCTTTCAGGAAGTTTTTATGTTATGACAGCCTTATCGGCTTGGCTAAGGTTTTTTATAAAAGAAAAAAAAAGAGTATTATTTATCTTCCATGATTTATTATGTTGTATGAATAGAAGAGTGCCTGGTAGGGCACCGATGACTTGGCCTGGTCTTGACACAATATTTATGAACTAATATGATGATATAAAGTACTACTACAATTATATTAAAAGGTATAAGAAATGAGAAAGAGAAATAGAATGAGAGAGTTCTTTTTTTCACCTATCCAATCTTAAATCAACCAAAAGGTGGTATTTATACTATAAAAGCTATCACTATTACATGCATGAAATAGTAGAAATTACTATTTTAAGTTCATATTAAATAAATACTTTAACACATATTAAAACATAAGTCACATTAGAATGCTTTTAGAATTCACTTTAGTTGAATTTGACTTTCTCATAATAATCACCACTATATTAACTTTATTCAAAGCATTCATTTCATTGACTTGTATAGCCACTTGTCAAGAAAATCTGGGCCAAAGTCAACAATTATGTTTGAAAATAATTAAAGGAGCTATATACATGTATGTAATGATTTGTGTACAGCAGCAGATCCAGACAACAAAATTTGGTGGTGCAAACATATGAAGTAATACTTTTTTGCGTAGCAATTTTTTTTTATGCCCTAAAAAGTAAAAATATTAAAAATTCTGGTGGTGTAACTGCACCACCCTGCTTACGGTCCATCCGCCAGTGTTTGTGGATATAATATTTAAACAAAAAATGAATTCCGATACTTTTAACAAGTTAATAAAAATATTACTGAATAGCTTAAAGTCATTCTTAAGTCTTAACACGACTAGAGTGTCAAATTAGCCATCAAAACATAATCTCAATCCGTTCAAGTTTTGGCGGATTATTAATCCGCACATCTATTAGCTCAGTCCATTTCAATCCATAAAAAATTAAAATAATATGTAGTTTAAATTGACTAATGAAAAATCTTGTCAAAATATTTTATTATTTTATATGTTATATGTACCATAATAAAGAAAAGTAATAATTTTATAGGTTACTAAATATTATAAAAGAACAAATAAAGTAATTAAAAGTTAGTAAGAATTGAGCGGGTTGAGTTATGACCCACATTTTAGTCCATTTTGGCCCAACTCGTCCGAGTAACTTTTGGATGGGTCAACAACCCGCACATTAATTAACTCAACTCATTTTCATCCGCTCAAATTCAACTCAAACCGCCCATTTGATACATCTAAACACGACTATATAAAAAGAACGTCATTTTATATATCCTTTTATTACAACAACAACATACCCAGTGTAATCTCACACGGTGGCTTTGAAGATTGTAGAGTGTACGTATCATCTATCTTGGAAGGTAGACATGTTATTTCCGAAAAACCCTCAACTTAAGCGAAAACATGATAAAAAGATCAGATAAGGTTTGATGGACAAAATAGATTGTCAATAAAATCAAAATGGAAGATCAAACAAGATCCTTTCTGCACTCCAGATTATTTCATTATACTTCACGTTAAGAATATCGTATTATATTATTTTTCTATATATTTTTTGAAATACATGCTAAACTTTTTTTGATTTATTGCATTAGGTTCGTTCATACTCTGGGGGATTAATTAACTAACCTGATCCAAAGTTAATCCAGAATTATATAGGTGTGCTTTATATTAGAATATTTTTCTAATATTCTTTCATTAATTGTATATGTCTTATTTTAGGTAGAATTATATTTTCTATTGTAATTAGGTTGATTAGTTATCTAGTTTAAATATTCTTATACTACTATATATATTGTACATTATTGATGAATACAATAAAGAAACATATTCCTCTATGGTATCAGTAGCCTAAAAATACATCCACCGCCGATGATCATAGCTCTACTGTCACCTTACTAACCTCTAGTGTCTTTTTTCTAGCCATTCTCTCTCCCTTCTCCTCCTAAATCTCATCTTTCATGGCTAAAAAAATCAAATTTCATCATGCACTTGCAGTAAACAACATCAAAAACTTCATCCCTATCACCCTTGAGATGGACAAGGGTCAATACTCCTCGTGGGCGGAGCTTTTTAAGATCTATTATCATTTTTACGAAGTTATCGACCACATCATCCCTCCTACACTGAAGTCCACAGACCTACCCTCGGCTTCGACGTCTGATGATGCACTCTGATCTCGTTTGGACGCAGCCGCCTTCTCGTGGATATACGACACAATCTCTAATGATCTGTTGCACACCATCATTGAGATCGATGTCACTGCCTGCCAAACATGGGAACGTTTGAAAAGTATTTTCCACGATAACAAAACTCAATGAGTGTTATAGCTCAAAAATCAGTTCAAGAATGTTCATCGGGATAATTTTTCAAACATGCCTGCATATTGTCAAGAACTCAAGATGCTTGCCGATCAACTCTCCAACATCGGCGCACCAGTCACTAATTAGCGATTGGTCATGCAACTTATTCCAGACTTGAACGAATCCTATGACGTTATTGTCACCATACTTCAGCAATGCACGATGTTACCTTCGTTTTATGAGGCCCATTCAAAGCTTATTCTTGAGGAAATTCGGAAAAATCACGCGCAACACCACTCGTGCCAAGATTGCCGATGCCTCCCTCACCACCATCGTCGGGCACTTCGCCGACGGCAGGGACTCCAACTACGACAATCAGAACCACCAGCCAGAGGACATACAGAAAACCGCATCCACCCGCAACAACTGTCGGAGCAGGTAGTTCGACAAGAGTCATCGCGAATGGAATTCCAGCAACAACGAAGGTAGTGAGGGGCAATCCCCACCGGAAGGAAACAACCAGCAGCCGCGTGGCGGGACAACAACCTCCACCGCTGGTCGCTACCCGCCATGTGACACGTGGGCCCCACCATCATGGGTCTCTCCTCCTAGCCCGTATCTGACATCCTCGTGGACTCCACCTTAGAACCGATATGCCTACACTATTATACTCAGCCTACTTCCCTAATAGGCCTACACAACACAGGGCCCCGCCATTTACGACCATTGGCATTCAAGAAACTATGAGCACAATGTCACTCAACACCTGCATAAAATTTGGTATATAGATACATGCGCTACATCTCACGATGGCATCACAAGGTACTCTCATCTTATTCCAATTTAAGTAATTTAAATCTAATATTATTGTTAGTAGTGGACAAGACATTCTCATTCACGATTTTGGTCATTCATTCTTATTTGTACCACATCCACCACTAATCTTAAAAAATGTACTTCATGCCCTTAAACTCATTAAGAATTTAATCTATGTACGATGTTTCACAACTGATAATAATGTTTTCCTTGACTTTGATCCTTTTGGTTTTTCTGTGAAGGATTTTACGACAAAGTTGATTTAATAATTGTTGAGTGTATTTTAGACACAATTTTGAGTCCTTGTTAGTTAGTATTTTACTGTTGTCTTTGGTGTTTAGTCTAGTGTTAGGTGTATTTTTCTTTCTTTTGTGTTACAGCGGTCATGAAGGAGAAAGTATTGCTTTTGAGGATGAAATTGCATAATAAAGGCCAAGAAATAAAGCCTAAGAAGTCTCGGGAAGCATAGAAGAAATCAGATGAAATTCGACAAAAATACATTGTCAACCGCACGGGGACTACAGGCATAAAGCGTCGTTGCGCCAGAATGCAGGGCCACGACGCTGGAAGTTCAGAGAGATGCGGTAGTTTCGACGCCGTAGCGCCAAAATGCAGGGCCACGGCGTCGACGCGGGATTTTCCGAAACTGGGCCGAATTTCAGAAGGGTAAAAGTATCTGAAACGCATTTTTTCTTAGATACAAAACCCTGAAACCGTCACATTTTTGAGATATACTTAAGAGGCAATGAAAGGAGGCAAGAAAATATTGTAGACTATTGTTCAAGTTCTTTTTCTTTCACTTATTTTTATTTCACTTATGTTGGATTTTGTATTAGTTCTGAGCATGACAATGTCTAGGAGCTAATCTCTTTATTAGGGTTTTCCGTTGAATCATTTGAAACTCTTTCATAAGTTAATGCATAATTATTGATTTCTTCTTCAGTTATATTAAAATCTATTCAACATTGCTATGATTGTTTGAAAATTAACTGATCACTAATTTTCATAACTCATATGATTTCAATCAAAATTCGAAAGTAGATTTGAATATGCCGTAGTTTTCTAGACATAGGTTAAAATCGCATGAAAGTACCGATACTTGTGTAGTGATTAAGGTTATTGTTCTTAATCCTCATGTGGTAAAATCTATCATAGAAATATAGACTTTCTGCATAAGGTTGAGTTTCTATATGTCCTAACTAATATAAAATGCATTAGTTAACCTTATCTTAATAAGAAGAAGAGTCATTAGCATTGCATTAACAAGTGAAAGAGTGGATAGTTGAGGAGATTGAAAGCCCTATTTCCTTCATAACTGTTTTAAACCCTAAGTATCATCACTTTAGTTTATTTTCTACACTTTGCTTAGTATTAATTTTTAGTTTAAAATCTCAAGCAAAAGAACAGTTACCAAATAGATACCATATATTAGATATTCGGTACTTGATAAACTAGTCTCTGTGGACGATAACTCGGTCTTACAGACTATATTACTTGAGCGTCGCACACTTGCGTAAGCATACAAAAATATCGCAACAATAATGAGACGTGACAAAGATTGGAGATCTCTATCCTATTTTAAACGTCACAACAATCCAAATTTCGCCCATCAACCTTTGTTGTTCTCTTGTCTTCCTTAAGGTACTCTAGATTAGGACATCCATAAGATATTTTTTACGCTCCCTTAGAAAAAATATTTTTATTAATTACAACCGTATTTCTAGGACTCCTATATGTGAATCCTGTGTTTTTGGAAAATATGTTAATTTACCATTTTCTGAATCCACAAATTATATTTTACTACCTTTCAATATCATACATAGTGATTTGTTGACGTCCCTTATTTTATGTATGGCTGACCATCGATATTATGTGTTATTTTTGGACAATTATTTCAACTTTCTATGGACTTTTCTAATTGGCAATAAATCTCAGGTCTACCCCATTTTTTCCTCATTTAGTGCTCTCGTAAAAACACAATTGGAAAAGAACATTAAATGTTTTTAATGTGACAATGACATGGAATTCAATAATAATCAATTCAAATAGTTTTGCTCCAATAACGGTCTTACCTTTCATTTTTCATGCCCTCATACCTCCTCAAAAAATGGTAAGGCCGAACAAAAAATCCAAACCATAAATAACCTAGTTCGTTTCCTACTTGCCCACGCCTCAATTCTCCCTTAATTGTGGTATTACACATTCTCCATGACCACATATCTCCTAAATATAATCTCAAACAAGTCTCTAGCTCAACGATCTCCCACTCAAGTTCTGTTTCATAGGAACCCCTCCTACCAACACTTTCGTATATTTGGATGTCTCTGTTATCCTCTCCATTCGATCACTCACAAACTCTAACACTGGTCTTGCCCGTGAATATTTCTGGGTTACCCCACCAATCATCGTGGTTACTCATGCTATGACTTGTCAAGCCGTAAAATTATTATTTCACATCATGTCTTATTTGATGAGTCTCAATTCCTCTTTCCTCTCTAAACTCACCACATCGTCATTCCTACAACTTCCTAGATGATGGTCTGAACCCTCTTATAATTCATCATTTACATAGTCCGTCGTCCCAGACCCCGACACTCGCCCCCACCTCGGACAGTACAGGATACACTGCCCACCCGGTTCTACCTACGGTGGCCTAGAATAGCCCACCTCATGGTGATTCCGCAGCCACCTCTCGACAAACCGAGTTTCGATCAGCCTGTCCCATCAACATTGCCCTTCCTCCTCTTCCCTGTAGTCCTACCACACACACCTCTCCCATTTCGTGTCCCGAGATATGCTCTCAAACAATGGAAACTCATGCCATGTATGACATTCATAAACCTAAATGGATGTTTAACCTATCCATTTCACTTGTCCCTTTCTCTGTCCCTCGAAATTCAAAGGATGCCTTATCCAACCCTAATTGAAAAGCCGCAATGATTGACGAATATAATGCTCTTATTGATAATAAGATGTGGGATCTAGCACCCCGTCCACATGATGCTAGCATTATTCTTTCTATATGGATTTTAGACATAAAAAGAAATTTGATGGTTCTTTTGAGAGGTACAAGACTCGTCTTGTAGGTGATGAAAGGTTTCAATAAGTGGGAGTGGACTGTGATAAACTCTCAGCCCGGTCGTAAGACCCACAACCATCCGGACCGTCCTCATCATTGCTCTATCCAAGTCTTCGCCCATTCATCAACTTGATGTCAAAAATGCTTTCTTACATAGAGATCTTCATGAAACGGTATATATGCATCAACCTATGAGTTTTAAGGATCATATTCATCTAAATTATGTGTGTCTGTTGCGGAAATCACTTTATGGACTAAAATAGACTCCTTGAGCATAGTACCAGTAGTTCGCCGACTATGTCTCTTCTATCAGTTTTTCACATAGCAGATCCGATCATTCCATGTTCATCTACAAAAGGGTACAGACATGACTTACCTATTATTATATGTTGATGACATTATCATCACCACATCATCTGATGCTCTCCGCTGGTCTATTATGTCTCTCATTTCCTCTAAGTTTGCTATGAAGGATATGGGCCCCCTTTTGTTTTTTCTTGGGCACCTCTCACTGACATTCTAGCGCCTATTTCTCGTGTCGTAAAAATACGCCGAAGAGATCCTTGACCGTTCAGATATGACATCTTGCAAACCATCTCACACGTCAATAGACACACATTCCAAGCTCATCGTTGATTCTAGCCCCTCCCATATTCAGATCTGACTCACTATCGTAGCCTGGCTAGGGCCCTACAGTACCTCACATTTACGAGCCCTGACATATATGTCATGCAACAAATCTGCCTACACATGCACAATACGACGGAAGCACACATGCATTCCCTAAACGTATTTTACGATACATCCAAGGTACACTTCACTTCAGATTACATCTATACAGTTCCTCGCTCACTGGTTTCACTACTTATTCTGATGCCTGGTTAATGTATTTTCCTCGGAGATAACCTATTGTCTTGGTATTCCAAAAGGCAACCTACATTATCCCGATCCAGTGTCGAAGCAGAGTACAAAGGTGTCGCCAACGTCGTCTCCGTGTCTTGTTGGATCCGTAACCTTCTACTTGAGCTTCACTGTTTGATCAAAAGGCAACACGAGTTCATCGTGATAATATTAGTGCGATATATCTTTTCACAATCCCGCCCAACATCGCACTAAACACATCGAGATGGACATTCATTTCGCTCGTGAAAAAAGTGGCTTGGGTCAAGTTCGCGCCCTTCATGTTCCTTCCAGATATTAGATTGTCGGCATCTTCACCAAAGGACTTCAGCGCATACTATTAGATAATTTTCGAGTCAGTCTCAGTGTTCGTGAACCTTCCGCTTCGACTATGGGGGGGGGGTGTAATAGAATATTTCTCGAATATTATTTTATTAATTGTATATCTCTTATTTTAGGTAAAATTATATTTCCTATTATAATTAGGTTGGTTAGTTATCTAGTTTAAATATTTTTGTACTATTATATGTATATTATTGATAAATAGAATGAAGGAACATATTTCTTTACTTTATTTAAGGTGACGATTTTATCTACTTGTTTTTCTTTCTAATTTTTCCCTCGTAACAAAGGCTGCTTTAACACCAAAAGATGAGTGTTGTAGAAGTGCAGTTCGACATTTTATGTAGTGATCTTTATTCTTTGTCATAATTCATAAAGAAGAAAAAAAACAATAATATTTTACGATCTAATGTAGGCTGAAACAAGTTAAGATTTAATAATTTTTTTAATGACAAGTATAATGATGTAGAACAATTGAATAGTACGTTGTTTTCAAAGATAATTTAATCATCTTCCAATTCAATTTTAAGACTCAAGTTCATGACGTTTGATATATTTAACAACAAGAATTTTGATTCAAAATAAATGACATTTCTTCTATCTCATTTTGTATGATATATTTACTATTGGAAAGGCCATTTTTTAATTATAATATTTGATGATTTTTTAATAACTCAATCACCAGAACTGTAAATTATAGAATTCTTTTCATTTAATGAGAAATTGAAACTTTTTTGTCCATAAGAAGCACATTATATTAATCAATAGAAGAAGTACAAGTAGTGGAAGTCATTCCTTGAAGTGTATTCATACTACAAAAACGGATTAGGACTCATGTTGGAGCCAATGGGTGGGTTTGGGGCTTAAAATATATTTACGTCCCTGTATAATCAGACAGACAAATGTATTTTATATACATTTGTATTATTATTAATGGAGATTAATATTTTGGCATTTGCAATTATTGAATCATTAGTTGATTGTGTATATTATTCTATAATATGCATCACTAGAGGTTATGCTGTTATTAATAGTGTGAGATATTAATATAATAATGTAACTCCTAAAATAACCTCGACTAATGATCATCGAGAATGGGATATCGATGATATGTGATAAGTGTTGACACCCAATTTTGACCCATCTTTTAGTCATTTCTTGCAATTTTAAGCATTTTAGGACACCGCATTTTATCACCATTTTTGACATTTTTGTATATTTTTTACCTAACATTCTATGTTGTTTTATTTTTTGTAAATTGACATCATGTTTTTACTTTAATTAGGTATTAAACATTTTTAAATATTATGTTATTATTGTTGCACGATCATTTTGTTTTACTAATTTTGCATCTTTTTAAATAATTAACTGACATCCCGTCTTTACTTTTAATCAGACATTAAATATTTGCTAAATATTATATTTTTATTATTATTGCATCGGCATTTGCATTTTAATAATTTTGTATCTTTAAATAATTTTCTTTTAAATAATTAATCCATTTTGCATTTTTGCCAAACCAGTCCAATCCGCCAAAAAACCGAAGCCCAAACTGAGGCCCAATACACCTTTCATCTTTTCTCTCCAATACTCAATACTCAATACCCAATACCCAAAGCCCAATACCCAAAACCCTAAACCTAAATACCCCCTATAAATAAAACCTTACCCCCCATTTAAAAAACCCTACCCTCCATTACCCTCACGCTACTCCTAATTCAGTAACCCTTCACCGACACCCCTTCTCCTTAACCTTAAACCCTCAGCACCCCTCTCTCTCTTTCACTCATCTTCTCCCTCAGCCTCACACCCATCACCCTTCCCCTCAGCCCTCGTCTCCCTCTCTCACCGGCGACCTCAACCCCACATATCCCACTAACCCTCACTGTCACTGACCCTTTCCCTCATTTTCCTTCCCACCATCGAACCCCTAATTAACATCAGCAGCCGCCCCTCTCCTCTCTCTCGAGATCACAGCCGCTGCACCCACATCACCGGCGAACCCTCTTTAAAAACTCGCACTAACCTCACCTCTTCTCCCCGACTGCATAACATCGCCTGTGGCTAGGTGTTTCTACTCCTTTAGCTCTTTCTCTTAACCTCTGCAATTACCACTCTGTCTCTATCTTGTTGGGTGTGTTATTAGTATATTTGGCTTCATATATGTGTTTTAAGTATTGTTCTTGACTCGCATGTTATGGTTCAATGTCTCTATTATCTCTATTATGCTTATTTATGTGTCATTTACTCTTTTAACATCTGTTGAGCATTTCTTCTCTTAAGTGATTGATATTAGTAAATAGTGAATGTTGATCTCATATGTTATCAAGTGATTCTAAAGTTTGAGCTTATTTTCTTACTTCATGTCCTTATGTTCTTATTTACTCGTGACTTGTTACGCATCGATTATTTGCTATAATTTTGACGTCAACACTTGTTCTCTCGCTGATACTTGCTTAAATCGTATCTGTGTTGTTATTTCCGTAATCTTTGATAGCAAGTCATCTTCTCTCTTTATTCATGAAAACAAAGTGATCTTCCTTCATAGAATGAACTAAGTGTACCTTCTTACGTCTAACTTTCCAGAGAATAGTAAGTCCATTTAGGTGTCTAAGTTAAAAAATACTCACTGCCTAGACATGGTTCTACAAATGCATCTTAGTCTTGTTGAGATATGTTTCTGAACTCCTAAAATTGTTCTCCTGAGTAATGCACTGATAAAAAATCTAATATGTTGCATAATTGAATGCTTTTCTTTCACAGTTATCCTTGTCTGAATTTTATATCATATTGTTATGCTGGTTGAAAGCCAAGACAAGCTTTGGGTTTGGCTTAGCCTCATTTGATAGCCTGCCATGCCTAAGGTTCTAGAAACCTTTTGATCTTGATGCGGCATCGAAAATATAAATGGTGGTAGCCCCCCTTTACTGTTTTGTCTTCCAAGCTTAATGTTTGACGCGCTGTTTAGGATCAATCTTGAAGTTTCTCTTCAAGTCGTGTCATGTTCTTGTAAGTTGTGACATGCCATGTATCTCTTGATACTCTCCTTCATCCCTCTGTTACCTTTGCATGACTTGTAAAGTTTATAGCCCAAGTCTCTTTGAGTTGCTGCCCTGTTGCTATCTTGTTGCTGTTGTCAGCTGCACCCACCATCTATGTTGTATTATTCCCACTGAGTAAAGTCAGGCTACATTCCAAGGCAAACTAATGCGTAAAAGTGGCTGCTACCTTGAGAAGATGCCTGATCCATTATGAACTAAGTTTCTACCACATTCGAGTTGAATTATTACTGTTGTTTATCCTTTGCTATGGCTGCTGCACTGTTAAGGGATATTTTACTGCATTTTAAGGTCTGTTTTTGCTGCGTTTTGAGGGTTGTTTTACTGCACTTTAAGGGTTGTTTTGCTGCATTTTGAGGGCTATTGCTGCTGCACTGTTAAGGGATATTTTACTGCATTTTAAGGTCTGTTTTTGCTGCGTTTTGGGGGGCTGTTTTGGCATTAATCTGTGGACTGTTTTGGTGCATTATTTGGGACTGTGTTGCTGCATTTCGGGCTGATATATGGGCTGTTTCGGACCAAATTTGAATCGAATTTGCGGCATGTTGGTTGCATCTTTGGTATTGACCATTTAAACTTTCCGATAGTGTGCCCTGCTTAAGGTTCTAGAAACCTTTTGATCTCGTTGCGGCATCGGAGCATGAATGGTGTTGGCGGCTTACCTTGTATTTCAGGGATAATATTCTACTCCTCCCATTGTATTGAGAATTCTGACCCGTATCTTGGCAAGGCAATCTAGTTTGATATTTGCAGCCAGGGCGAGTATCATTTCTCTGTGCATTGTTTACGGGTTGTTGATTCATTTCACATTCACTTAGTGAGCATCGCTTGATTTCACCGAGATGCAACTCGCTGTCCGCGCATACCGCTTATAATTTCGCAATCGCCCTCTTTATGACTTTGTTAAATTGTTGTTGAACATTGGCACACTTATCAGATTGTACTCTGATTTGAACATGATACTTCATTTGCACATGGCCAATGAAAAAGTTATCCGTCGATTTTTGAGGCCTCCACAGTTGCAAAGACGGAAAAATAAAATAAATGAAGCTTTCTGGGCAAGGATGATTTCTTCCACTTACACCGGATAACCAACATGCGCTGGCAAGGCGAACGCTCGCAGCCGCACTTGTTTAGGCTGTCCCATTTTATATATTTTTATATCTGAGCCCTCCGTGTTTAAAGCTACTAATGTTTTGGCGCGGATCCGAAGGTTTTATTTATTTTATTATTTTTAGCAATATCGGCCGATGAAGGAATCTCCGTCTGATTTCCAAGGCCTTCCTAGTACAAAAGACGGATTTATTTTTGGCTTTGTTTATTAATTATTGCTATCACTTTAAAATTGTTTATTTTATCACTAACACTTTTACTAAGTGTTTATGCAGGTACCCGAAGATCATTTTGTGCAGAAGGCCTAAAAAGGGCTAAAGATGTCCCGGAGTTTTATCTTATGTCGCATTTAAATTTTAGTTTTTACTATTTTGTATTGCATTTTATTTTAATTGTAAATTATATAAAAATGCTTAGAATAGGTAGAATAAAAGTCAATATATAATTAACCTAGGTTTGAACGGATAACCGCAAGTTAGCGGATCTTAAAGGATGCCTAACCCCTTCCCTTTAGGATAATAAAGAACCCTGATCCAGAATCTCATTAATTTCGCAGACCATTAAATGGAGATTAATCGCAGATTTATTGCAATAAATCAAGTGTCCTAATTCACTTAATTAATTAGGTGGCGACTCCTTTAAATACATCTAGGAATCAACCATACGTAGTACTCTTGTTTCGACTCCGGTTAAAATGGGGTGTTACAATAAGTCGACATGTGGTCTTCATCATATCCTTAGAGGATGTAATATGTCTCACCTGCTACGAGTTACAGATACTCGTGATGGACACATAGATACTTTGGAGGAATTGGTATACCCTGTTGATATACTATTTGTTATACATGTCTAAAGTATTAGCAGCGTGTGGGAGAGAGAAGTCATTAGACTTGAGGTCGATACACACCTTGTCTACAGAGTATGTACTTTGATCATGTCCTAAGCTCAAATGCCTTATAGGTTGAGATACGACTTGTATTGGGTACATTACTGTAAAATCCGGAAAAAATAATAATAATATATAGTTGTGGTCAAGTTAATAAAAATATATATATATATATATAAGAAAATAAAGAATAAATTGCATGGGATAAAGTTAGTGTTAAAGTTGGATAAATAAATAGATGAAATGAAAATAAGAAAAAAAATAAAATAAAAGAAAAAAAAAATGTTGTAACATGCAGCATGCACGTCCCACCCCTTCCCTTTACCCCTTCCCCTCTTTTTCATTTTCCTTCAATCTTTTGGCTTTCCCCCTCCCATAAGTTATACAATCACCTCCACTTATACATTGTATTTACACACAAACAAAGTACATAGCATAAATGTTAGAAAATCAGGAAAAAACAAGTGAAGAAGAAGAGGAAAATTCTGGAAAAAAAACAAGAAATCAATAAGAAACAACAATAAAAGAAATACTAGGGAGCAAGGGTCCCTTGTAGCAACCGAATAACAATCATTTCACACATACAATGTGAGTTTTCTCACTCAGAAATTCTTGATAACATCCTTTATTTTAAGTTCAATACATGTTAGAATAAGAATTGAGTGTTGAAAAGAAATATTGAACTTTTGATTGTTTAGACAACTAGTTGCGTCATGAACTTTACGAACTGTTCTCACTGAGTTAAATTGTTAGAATTTGATGAAATTCGGAAGAGTGGTACATCTCTATATTATGATCATATAGAACCAAAAATGAGGTAAAATGGACATACGGTTTGAAAGTTATCATAGTTCAAAGTTCCCGCTTTAGATTTGGCCGAAATTCGGAAAGGCATAATTACGGAATGTTTTTATTGAGTTTTACTTATTAGAATTATATGAACATTTACATGGTTGTAAATCTCTCTGTTACAGACATATATAGATAAAGAGTTATTAAAACGGACTTACGAGTTGAGAGTTATTGTAGTTTGAAGTTGTCACGCCTGATTCATCTAATCCGTATAGGTGACGTTGAAACATAAAAATGTACTAATCTGTGGGGAATATGAAAATTGTTGCTAAATGAAAGTTCTCGATCTCTGTTTTGGACATTTTGAGACCTTACGGGTCTATCCAACTTACGATTGAGAGTTATCGTTTAAAGTTTCTGCCTGATCTATCGAGATCCGTGAAGGGCAGCGAATAGTGTAAAACTGTACCAAATGGTACAGAATATGAAAGGATGGTTCAAATGGAGACGTGTAGCCTCTGTTCTCGCTGCTTTGAGATTTTATGGACTTGAACGGGTTTACGATTAGGAGTTATGACTATTCTAAGATTGGGTTCTGCTTAATAAAAATTCACCAAACAAATCTCATATGGTCGCTTTGAGGATAAGTTTGTGTTAGTTACCCAAAGTAGTTTTAATGAAATTTGGTACATGTTGAAAGATCCCCGCCTTACCTTAGTTTCCACTTGAGAAACACCTTAGTTGGAGTTATGGTTAAAAAGTTATAATCGTTATAAGTATGAATGATGTAATGTCGGGAAAGAGAATATTATTTATTCAATCTTCTGAAAAATATGAAAAGTGAATACGTGTTCACATAAATATATAAATATAAACATAATGGATCGGGTTGCACGCCGCAACAAAACGTAAAGTGAATACGTGTTCACAAATACGTAAATATAATGAATCGGGTTGCACGCCGCAACAAAACGTAAAGTGAATACGCTGCTCACAAATACGTAAACATAATGGATCGGGCCGCATGCCGCAACAAAACGTAGTGAATACGTGTTCACAAATACGTAAATATAATGGATCGGTTGCACGCCGCAACAAAACGTAAAGTGAATACGCGCTCACATATACGTAAAAATAATGGATCGGGTTGCACGCCGCAACAAAACGTAAAGTGATACGTGTTCACAAATACGTAAATATAATGGATCGGGTTGCACGCCACAACAAATATGAAAAATGAATACATGTTCACCTATATATAAATATGGAAAGTGAATACGCTGTCACAAATATATAAATGTAACAAACATATGGAAATGCAGGAATGTCCTAACGATAATACGAGATAAAATGAAGTGTTAGTTAAACCGAGAATTTCCTTATGAGTCACGTGATATTTAAAAATGTCAGAACTCGATATGTTTTTGCAATATGCTTATTACGTTATAATGTGATTGCACTTGGAATATTGTGGTGTTGCTTTGAATTGCAGGTAGTTCTCACTCACCAAACGGTAGGTCGACTTTATTTAACATGTTTCAGAAAACGTGATAGAGGAAAGGCTCCACGCCAAGGTTAGCGATCGCCCCGCAGCCTTTCTGTCATACCAAGTCCATCGTCGCTTGGTACTCACAGTCCGTAATGTCACATAAAGTCTCGAAATGCCCATGTGGAATGGTCTCCTTCCAACTTAGAATAATCTTTGTCGAGATGTCTATGTAGAAATAATATTTGCACGAGCATAGGCTCGCTATGTTTTCACAAAGTCATAAATGATTTCTTTATCGTTATTTTTATTAATAGCCCGATTTGAATATAAGTTTAAATTTCTAAATAAAGAGAATTAAATGGTGCTCCTGGTGGGAAATAATTGTCCAGGTGCCATCACGCCCTAAGTAAAGGCTTAGAAAAAGTCGGGGCGTGACAATTACGATGTGAATTAAAGGTGGTAGTTGAGCCGAGATTAGGATTCATTCCTCGAATGTATATTCGAGATAGCACTCAGTTTCTCAGTGATATTAGGTTGACTAAGTTGTTGGCCAACGCAATAGACATATCTAGGATATGGTCTTGTTGTCAACTAATATAGATGAGATATAATGATCGCCATTGGATAGACACTTGGCAAATTCTAAGCTTGATCGAGTGTGTCGTGAATGAAAGGATTTATCTTACAACATAGAGGTTCAGTTTACCATATTCGAGTAAAGGTACTTCACATATTGAGTTCCTCTTCCGACGCCGGCTAGGAGTTCCGAGTAGACCCTAATATGATTAGTGTCGATATGTGAATGCTTTTAGGGTAAAGCTATGTCAATTATTTCTTCGATCTAAGGATATAATGAGAGAATATAAATGTTCGATTTATGATTGAGACATTTGAATGAATAATGATTATTTAATTAAGTCGAGATTGGATTCCAGATTTAATTAAAATAAAAACGAGACGACGTCCCACATCGACTAGCCGCGTGCACGGGACACGTAGTCGCGACGTTGCTTAAGGCAAGCAGCCACCGATCGACCCACTGCACCTCATTTTCTGGGCCTGACCCACGTGAAACCCTAGCTGTGTTTTAGACCTAAAATGCAGCTATAAATAGGGGGTTCAATTCATAACACATCATTTGATATATTATTCTAAGTCTTACAGACCTAGAATCAAAATTCTCTCAAACCTCGCCAATTTCCTACTGCTCAATGACGTGTACATCAGAGTTCTAGGAACTTGCAATCAAGGATCAATTGTGTGTGCACCCTTAGATTACTAAAAGACTCCAGATTTATTCAAACCGTAAGTGTTCTTTCGATGCATTACAGTTATACATACATGTTATGATTTACGTGTGTTTTATATTACTGCATAATCATCATACAGTTCATCGTTTATTGGGTTTGAAACACAAATTTTCAAATTCCGCTGCGTACACGAACTTGACAAAACCCTACAGTGGTATCAGAGTCTGGGCTGTGTTGTGTGATTATGTAGTAATCGTTAATAATAATATGAGTTAGAATTTGTTTAGATCTATATTTTATGTCTTTTGAAGCTTGAAAACCTAATATCTTAAGAGCGCATAATCCTTATCTCACGTACTATAAAATAATGATATAATCGAGAAAGTCACTCCAATCTAACTATTCTAAGTGGATGTGCACGGAGACGAAGAACGAGAAGAGATTGGATTATGGTCGATGAACGTGTTGTTTGATAGTGAAAGGTGACGAAGATGAATATGCAACCGACTCAACCGCTTTTAGGATTTAAACGCAGATTTTGTGTTTCGAGATTCGAGGCACCGCGACTCATCAGAAAGCGTCGCCGCGCCAGGATTTTTGTGGCGGCGCTGTTACACCCCGTAGTTCCAGGGTATGTATGTGAGGACATACGCATTGAGAATACGGCAGAATATCGGAAAGGAAGAAAGACGTGATTTTTCACTAAAAGTTTCCGGTTTTGTGAAGGAAAAAGGTTCGTTAATGGGAATTCGATTCCTGATTTGGTATTTAGACTTCGATTATATTAGAATTATGGAATTTTATTTCCGACTGGCCACGCGGTCCACTGGGAAATTTACGATTTTATGGGCCCACTTTGTTTTAGAGATTTTGGCATTTCGTATATTTTCGTAAGATGAGATATTTTGACGAGCAGTGGGGCGACACGTGTCACCCCACGTGGCCATGGTTGGCCGCTTGCTGACACTGCTTTGGCCGAAACGGGACAAGCCACTTGTCCCAAGTTTTGTGTAGCCATTTGGAGGGTGGGACCCACACACACATGTCCAAATCTAGACCTCACACTTTCTTTAATCTTGGCCATTTATTGTTCTATAAATACCCCTTGATAGCAAGACTTATTTTCATCCACACTTGAAATAATTTCCAAGGCAATACTCCCTCCCTTAGTTGTTTTCGTCCACCCCCCACTTGTGTAGAAAATACTTCAAGTATTGTTGTATAAATCCCAAATACCTTAGCCTAGTATCCCTAGTAGTATTCCAAAGTTATTTCAATACTAGGAGCCCGGAAATACTACTTTATTCCTTTAGTCGCAAATGAAACCCTAGAAAAATTTTCATAGCTTGACGAAGTGTTACAGGTTATTTAGAAACTTCTAAGGGTCGCTGAGCGGGTTGGAGCGTAATGAATCGAGCTAAACGCTGCTCAGATCGACTTATAATCTTGGATAATTTTGGGCTTATCGAGGTAATGATCTACGCCCTTCTATCAGAATCGATATTACATGTCAGAGTAGTTTAGAATCGAGTATAAGTTATATCGAAGGATGTCTCTAAGGAATTGAATCAGATTTACATTGACCAGATTTACAGAGACATGTTGTATTATTACGAGTAGAATTGTACACGCCCGCTAGACGGTAACCCCCTCGAGTCATTGGCTTGCAATCGCCTTGACAGATGAGGAGATTTACGTGGTCGGGCGTGGGGAGGTGTCGCCAATTTTCCATGTATAAGGAACTTTGTACTTAGAATTGTTCTACCAAGAGATCTAGAGGTTGATAGACGCTTTGTGGCCTTTATAGTCAAGCTTCTACGAGCAAATGCGTATTCTACTCAAGGTTGGAAAAGGCCAGCAGGTTATAGTACTTGGAGCGATTTGCTAATTGTCGATAATCGCCGCGAGGTATGTGAACCTCTTCCTATCTTTTCTAGCATGATTGTTGTGAACTATGTAGTACGGTAGACGACGTGCTAAACGAATTTGGTTGGTTTAAAACATAAAGTGTTATAACGCTTTATGGGAAGTTTGTTATAACAACTTTATGTAGGTAAAGAAATGGTTTGTGGTTTTTAAAAGATAAGAGACTTGACTTATAAATGACTTAATGTGAATTATTAAGGACTTGGTTTGTGTTAAAAAGTTGTGAAATCGCATTTATGAGAAATGGGTAATCGGGTTTTAAAAGGAATAAGTTTTATTGATTTCGAAACGAGAAGTTAAGATTTAACAAACCATCGCAAATGCTAATAAAGGAAAATGTATTGACTAATTAATTATTATTAAAACCAGTAGAAACCTCCATCTGCATAGAAGCTAAGATAAGACAAAATTGTATTACATTTCCTAGATCATGGCTGCTCTAATAAGATCATTAATAACAAGTATTGATTTTTCTTAAATTCCAAAGTAAGGAACTTGATTTTCTAAAAGAAAAGAGACTTGAGGAATTTGAAGTGTTTGGTTTAAAAGAAAGGCATGGTTTTGTCTTAAGATGGTTTAAAAAGAAGGTATGGAAATTGTTTTGGTTTACTTAAAAAGACAGTTACTCTATTTTGATACTACGGGTATCATGTGACTTTTGTGAAAGAAATGGATCTTTTTAAAGAGTTAAAGTATGTAGTACTTTGGGGTTAAAACCCGGATTTTTGGCATCAAATAAAAGTACCTTGAGTGTGAGTAACTTGCCTATGTTTGCTTGTGATAGCCTTGTTGTGCAAGTATTGTATCCTTATGCTACCGCTGCCTCTCGATGGAGGCCGGCCATGCTATCCTTAATCATTTTTCGACATACCGACTGATGGACGGCCCACTGTATGCGCCACGATGAGGGTTCGCTTCTCCGTCGATAGTGTTATTCCACGGACTAGCTCTCCACGAGGTTTATCACGCAGCGGATCCGCAGGCTATCGATTTGCCTTGCCGTTCCGACGCAGTCGGTTCTCGTAGTTAGCCACGATCCTTGCCGGTTAGTGTTAGGACGGTCTCGTGACGCAGCGGATCCGTGGTTCGCCACGCATTGCCCCGGCCGACGTGATGCAGCGGATCCGCAGGCTATCGTGTTTGCCCGGCCACCGTGACGTAGTTTTTCAATTTTAGACCGGTTTCGTGACGCAGACGGATCCGTAGTTAGCTTACGATTTGCCCCGGCCACGACGCGACGCAGGTGGATCCGCAGAGGCTATCGATTTCGCCGCCGCCTTCGTGATACGCTTATATATTATTGTTGTACGGTAGGTTCCGTAGTTGGCTTTCGATTGCTTGGCCATTTGACGCAGTGGATCCGTAGCTATGCCTTTCGCATTTACCCCAGACGGTTTATGACACAGTGGACTCGTGTTCATGTACTCGTGTTGTTATATCATGATCACGGCATGAGGAAGGAATTCCGCATGATTGATACGGGCGCGAGACCCACTGCTATATTTGAGTGATGACTTTGGCGGGCGCGAGTCCTCGACTTGATACGATCGCTATACATGTCATGTATCGTAGTTTGCTATCATATATGTCTCTTGTTTTTTTATAGACTATTATGATTTCATTTACGTGATTTTCGCCACATACTTGGTACTCGCAGATCGACTTCTTCGGGCCGCTGCGTGCCGCAGAGGTACACCGCTGTCGATCCTCGCCATGGATCACAAGCTTCAATGGGAAGCCCGCTTCCGAGGCTTATCTTTTGCATGATTCCCGAGATTGTAGGTTCTTGTACATTCGTGGTACGGGCCCCGCCACATAGTTGTTGTTACATTCTTAGAGGTCTGTAATATTGTTGTGGGCAGGGTTTGTAAAGGATGTAACTGTTCGATTTTTATATATATATTTATGTAGAAAGGTGACCGTTTTGGTTAGCCTGTTTCTTTTCATATTGTTCATATGTTTAAGTTTTTAATTCCGCTGATTTTCTCTCGATGTCAGATCACCAGGTGCCCGTTAAGGCACCACATGCCCGAGGTCGGGTCGTGACAAAAGTGGTATCGTGAGCGCTAATCCTTGGAAAGTGTTTACGCATCGTATCTAGTAGTCTGATTATCTGCGTGTCAGGCACCACACCTATAATCGTGAGGCTACAGGATATTTAGGATTGGTTTCAATTCTTCTCATTCTGAGATCATGCCTTAGATCTGTGTTATGAGTTGGACTCCCTCTGACGTATTCTTATGTGCCAGTTATGCCTCCGCTAAGGCAACCAGTGGCCTGTATGGCAAAGCAGAGGAGTCGCGCGAGCAGAGCAAAGAGCCGGTCTCACCGAGGCAACAAGATTCGAGCCTCCACCCACGGCCAGAATGCAGGATACGGGTTACAAGGAGACGATCGATGCTGCTAAGATGCACACACTTTAAACGCAAGTGCACGTTATCGTATCGCGTAGTATAGTCTTAGATAAGACCGAATATCGCCCTCCGGGATTAGGTTCAAGTACCAATTATCTATTTTCTAGTATCTATTTGGGCGGATTAATGATTGATCGTTTATGACTAAGAATTATAAAAGCTATTTTAACTATAAGGTTTACTTCATTGTGATGAGAATAGGCTTCTATGTATCCTCACTATCCGCTTATGCTACTTACTAATGCATTACTTATGGTATTCTTCTTTGGAGAAAGCAGTTTATTTAAATCGCTTTATACTCCCGCTAGGGTTATATAAACACTCAACCCCAAGATCGCTCCTTACCTAACTTTCACGATAAGTAACTTTATAGGAGGATTAAGAACAAAACCTAGTCGACCGTCACACGCACAATGCGCAAAATTAGGGTTGTTAAGCCTCTCATCAACGCTTACATAACTAATCGAGGTATTTTCATCCCCAATTCAAGCCTCGTCTACCCAACTTACAAAGATATTCACAATCCCCTTTTCGTAACTGATTAGAAATCATATAGTGATAATTAGTTGTCAATTAATTACCAAGAATTCAACTCAATTATTGGATAGATCTCTCAATAAGGAAAACAACCATAAGCATGCATTAATTTATAGCATAAGTTTCAAGCAATTCAACATGTAAAGTCTTATAAGAGAATTAGTTCCTAGCCATCGATACGACAAGAACTAATTCCATGTTCATCATACAAAATCAAATAAAGTAAAGAAAAGGAAAAGAAATTACTAAATTAATGGTATCCAATCTCCAAGCAAAAGTCTTGAGTCAGGTGCGTGGGAACCTCAAAACCGCCTAGGTTCTCCTTATATAGGTTTAAAACGCCTCATTCTTTCTCCTCGCAGTTCGCCCAAAAATCCAAAAGACCTAATTTTTCCGCTGGCCGCGACCTGCAGATAGCCGCGCGCCAAGTTCTCGCGATCCGTCGGTGTTTTGGCGCCGTGGGCCCGATATCCGCTGTTCGAGGAGCCGCGGCCAGATCTTCGTAGTTCTGATGTTTAGCGCCGCGCCAGATCTCGCTGCTCGGTAGCCGCGCTGAAGCCTTCGCTTCGACAGCGGCGCCCCTCGCTGTCGCAGGAGGCCGCGCCTGGTCCGATTTTAGCCTCGCCGCCACTTTCTCTGCTTTCGCCTGCATCTCCTCTTTGCCCTCTTTTTGCTCCTTTTCCGCCATTTGGCCATTTTAACCACTTTGACTCAAAAGAAAGAAAAACTATCATAATACGACACTTATATGTGCAAATGGGACAAAAGACTAACTAAAATCGACTCAAAAGGTGTATATAAAATACACCGATCAAATACCTCAACTTAACCTTTGCTCGCCTCGAGCAAAGATAGAAAGAAATAAAATAAAAGACTCAAAGAACGAAAAACTAAAAGACTCGTCATTAATCACTTTTGTCGCATAAATGTTAACTAGAAAAACATGGTTGTTAGCGTAATAATATACAGAACATATAACATGAAATTTTCAAAGACACTAAACACAATGGTTAAATATTTCGCAAACTCCTATTCATCATGCTTAATGGAAGTCAATATACTAAATCATGCATATAAATTCAAGAATTCCTACGCATGCTTACTCGCTATTCTCCACTAATTCGATATGCATAAAAGAGATCTTCGTGACTTTAAGGGTTGTAATGTAGCTTAGGTAGTGGTTGGTAAAGATAGACATTTAGGCTCATTTTTCTGCACTATAAGCTCTTTGGGTTTTCAATTTCCTTTTCTTTTGATTCTTTCCTTCACTTCAATTTGATCCTTCCCCTCTTGTGTTTTGGTAGAGTGAAGTGTATTATACTAATACGCACCCCCAAACTTAGGCGTTTGCCTCTTTCTTATTACTTTTCCATCAGTGCATTAACTTGTTCACTCTTTTGGTTTCTTCTTTTAACACAATGTACTCCACTATTTCATATTTTCACTTATGGTACAATTTATGGAATATAGGTGTCAAAGAAAAAGTTTCAAATTTAGGCTCAATTAATGACTAGTGATATTTTTAAAGTACAGGATAGAAAAGAATGGTAAGAATTGGCTATCAAAGGAATGCCTGAGTCATCTCCCTAACATGCATATCCTAACTATTTCGCCTCAAATAGCAAGCAATCATAACACATAAGCATTTATCATTTAGCATGCATAATTCAAGCAAGAAACTCCAAATAGACAGATTCTGTGAGTTTTTGGCATATCTAACCTAAGTGTTTAGATAGTTGCTGCAATTCCTTTACATTATTCCACCTTTCTTCACTAGGTGTTTCTAGCAACTACAGCATACATGATCTTTGACAGGCAATTATGACTTAAAAAGAAGAAAAAAAATTGTGACTCAAGAATAAACACAAAACAAATAAAAAAAGACTTAATTGAAACATAACAAGACACAAATAAAACACCCCCAAACTTAAATCACACATTGTCCCCAATGTGTGCAAGATTCAAAGAAAATAAAAGAAAAAGACACTTACAGACTTTGGCTAAAATGGTGGTGGTGGCGGATAATACATCGACTATCGTTGAACAAGGCACTCACTCGCCGATTTGTTGCTTGTTGTTTCTGCCCTTGTACTATCGCTTGCGCGTCCGCATCATCTCCATCCGTGTTGGTACAATTGCCCCATTGTGGCTCAAGGTTCTCGCTTTGTGGTTGGCCGGGCCGGGTCCTCGCCATATCGAGCCCCTGCTTGTGCTCATCTTCATCCACGACGGCCTCACGCCGCCGGTGGTCAGTACTCTTCGCCCGTCACGGGCTGTGGTCTGGGAAAGAGTGCACTATCCCATGTGATACCGCGCTGGTTTCTTTCACGAGTATTCGCGTAGTCGTGGGACCGCACTCACGTGGCATAGACCGTAATAAGTGAACCGTGTCCCAATCCACCGCTGTCACCAACTCGCTTATTTCTTCGATGCTCGCACTATCTCTTTTCCCACATCAATTGTCACCTCATAATTCCATAAATCAACGTAATCATGTCTTCTCGCACTCGTGAAGTGCGAGACGGAATCACGCGCATCGATTTAAATACAAACAAGCCTCGTCGCTTTGTCAATTGGCACCTACTCAAGCTCTAGATCCATTTCTTCCATCTCAAAAGCTCCACTCAGAGTCGACGGTGTTTGCAAATCAGATCCCATTTGATGTTGCTTGCTCCTAGACCATGTTCTAACTGCTTTTAGAGTCACATTTATTGCTTCCGCCACAGCATATAATTTCCTTACAAAGCACTCCCTTCTCGCCCTCTCCGAAAGTTTGCATAAAATTCTGCACTATTGTTGTATTCATCGTGTTATCTTCTCCGGATTGACAAATCTCTTCCACCCCCTTAGCTCTATCATAGCCCGGATGGGCTCATAAATGTCTTCCTCCCCATATGATCCCCTTTGGTAATCCATTCCCCTTTATGGAATTACGGGCCTGATATCAAGTCTTTTGTATCTTTGGAAGGCCTGGTAACTCACAAATCTATTTTCATCAGACAGGGGTCAGTGGATGTGGATCCTCTTCTCTTTCTGGTGGCCATTTTTAAACAAAATCTGCAGCTTGTAATTTTTTTTTGGCATAATGTCTCCTACACACTCAACAACTAGCAGCGACAACACCCCCAAACTTCAACAATGCCCACACCCTATTTTTCTACTCTTTTCTCCAACTTCACAATCAACTTTTCAATACCTAAACTACTCCAACTACAATACTCTTCCCAACTACTACCTCCTATGACTTCAGTAAAAGGATTCAAGAACAAAGATAGGGATTACCTTTTGATGAGAAGATTCAAGCTTGTTCTTGTTTCAATTGGTGTGTTGAGGCTATGGAATGGAGCTTTGTTGTTTGAGATAGTTGGGGGTTTTTGGGAATCTAAGAGTTTAGGTTGTGGTTGGGTTGGATTTGTGGAGGATTTGTGAGAAAATTTCTGAAATTTCGTGGGTTTTTGGAGAGGGAAGGTTAGGTTTTTCAAGTTGGAATTGGGGAAAATCTGATTTTTGGGCGTTTTAAGTTTCTGGATTCCCGCCTGGCCAGCGCGCTTAAACTCCTGCGCCCTTCGACTTCTCGCGCGGCCACATACAGGCGCGCTAAACTCGCAAATTTTTCGAATTTCGCCGACGCGCCGCCTCGCGCCGCGCTTTAAACTTCGTGCTCGTTCGCTTTTCGCGCCATGTTCGCATCGGTGCGCGCTACCCGCTTTTCTCGAAATCCTTGCTTTTCTTCGCTTTATTTCCTCGCACTAATCATACCAAACACAAGCCCTCAAGACCGCGAGATTGTTTCTAAAAATTAAAATAAACTAAAGATGTAAATTAAAATGACATAATTGAAAACGCTGGTTGCTTCCCAATTAGCGCCGTTTTTAACGCTTTTAGCCTGACGCAAGTTCCTTAGCCTTAATAACCTCAGCATTAAGCCCCCAACCTATCCATTTCCTCCACATTTGGCTTTTCTTTTTCTTTTCTTTTAGCATTATCGCATAGGAGTTCAGAACACTTACCTCCTTTAGTGGCATTTCGCCAACCATGCTCGCTTGGGCTCATCACTCTTTGATTGACTTGTAATGGGGTTTGATGGCTCACGGTGATTGCAAAGCACCTACTCACGTGGTGGTTCGATGACATGTTTAAACCCTTTAAACACCATTTCTTCATTCTCCACCCTTAATGTCAACTCCCATTTTTCAACATCAATCAAAGCTCTCCCCGTTGCTAGGAATGGCCTCCCTAATATGATAGGGATTTCCGCATCTTCTTCCATATCAAGAATTAGGAAATCACAGGAAAGAAAAATTTTCCTACCTTCACAATCACGCCCTCAATCTTGCTCATGGATTTAACCACCGCCTGGGCTAGTCATAGACTCACAAATGGTTGGTTTAGCCTCTCCCAACTCCAATCTTTTGAAACCGATAAGTGGCATCGATTTATACTGCCCCTAAATCGCATGTAGCTCTGATGCACGTCACCCCGCCCACTGCGGCACTGTGAGTGTAAAGCTTCCAGATCCTTTAGCTTTGGTGGCAATTTCTTTTGTAAGATAGCACTACACTCTTCCGTTAGTGCTACTATCTCATATTCCGCCGCTTCTTTTTTCCCAAGATTTCTTTCATGAACTTGAAATAGGACTCATCCGCTCCAAAGCCTCTATAAAAGGTATGTTGATACGCAGCTTCCTAATACCTCCAAGAATTTGGAAAATTGTTTATCGACCGCTTTCTTTTGTAATCTCTGGGAAAGGAATCTTTCTCAGATACTCCTTCTCCGAGTTTTCTATCATTGGGCTAGGCTTAATCACCTTCTCTTTTCTAGCTCGCTTGCTTCTCAACCATCAAGTTGAGGTGATCGCTGCTCCAATCGTTTTCCACTTCTCAACCGCATCGCTCGACATCGCTTTCTGATTTACCTCAGATTGCTGCAATGCCGTGGCTCGATGTTTGCTTGCTTTGAAGCCGACCCACTGAGTTTCAAGTTCCCGAACGAGGATCTAGCTTCGCTATGAATCGGGTCCGCATTGCGTGCGCTACAATCGCTTACTGCCTCGCTTTTCTTTTCTCAACAGTGCATTGAATCGCACGCCGCGGCTTGAGTGGCGGTCGCGATTGATTCGTATCGCTGGTTCGACATCGCCCCTATACCGATTTTTGCCGCTCGATATTGGTTTTCATACCCGTATCGATTCTCACGCTCGATATTGATTTTGCCGCCCCGATCTCCTTTCCATGAGAAATTTGGGTGATTCTCCACTCGGATTATAAGTGTTTCGAGTAGGGTTGTTCTCGCCGCCTCCGTAATTACTCACCGCTGACACTCGCCGCTTCCATCGTATATTGTTGGGATCCGCCAAGGACACCTATCAAATGTATGTGGGCCACCACATATCTCACAGCCTTTTAGGCATCTCAGACGGCATTTATCGACACCGTGGTTGCCGCAATCGCTTTCGCTAAGAGCCACTGGGCATTCAAGGCAGAATAGCATCTATCTCGTGGACTCTACGCTTCTTCTCCCACTAGTCGCCTCTCTCTTCGGATACATGGTTGTTAGTGGCCATATCTTCTAATAACTCACGAGCGCTGGGCTGCTTTTCCTCACGAATGCTCCACTCACGCATCTACGATGGTTCCGTCAGATCGCCACTGTAGAAGATGTGGACCAAGTTCCACAACTCAACGCAATGGTGTGGACACTTCCTTTCAGAGATCCTTGAACCTTCCCAAGCTTCATATAAGGACTCTCCATCACCTGGTAGAAGTTGTTCAACTCCTCGCATTTTGCCGCTTACATGGGGAAAGAACTTGGCTAGGAATTTTGTGCCACCATGCCATGAATATCGAATACCGGGTGGAATTCAACCATACTTTTGCTCTATCCCCGAGTGAGAAGGAAAGAGCCTCAACTGACGCATCATCGTGAATAATCGTTATATCCGAAAGTGGCACATAGATCCAAGAAATTAGCTACGTGCATACGTGGATCCTCCACGGCCTCCGAATTTCATCAAGGCCGTACTCATGCTCGTAATCGCTGGTTTTATCTCGAAGTTGTTGGCTCCTACCGTAGGAGCCTAATGCAAGTCCGTGCTCCATTTACTCGCAGACATAATCTCCCAAACTTCTTTCTCGCCGATTCGGACTCTATCCTCCACATCTATCGCACTTGACGAGATCTTCCGGTTAGGTTGATTTTCACCTAACCCTTCTCTCATCCTCGTTATTGTTTAGATTACCGCCCATCTCTATCAAAGTTGCAACCCGCTGATTCTTTCGCTCGCTTTGCGTTTTCTCGATCTCGATCGAAGGGAACAAGAGTTGTCCGCTCTTCTCCTTCGCATAAACCGATTGCCAAATAGATCAAAACAAAACAAATCACGGCAACCTGATTTTCCGAAAAAATAGCGAAAAACGTAAAAAATAAAAATTAAAAATTAAAGACCAAATTAGAAATTAAAAATAGATAATTTTGATATTGAACTAATGTCTAATCCCCGGCAACGGCGCCAAAAACTTGATGCACGTTAAGATGCACACACTTTAAACGCAAGTGCACGTTATCGTATCAAGTAGTATAGTCTTAGATAAGACCGAATATCGCCCTTCCGATTAGGTTCAAGTTCCAATTATCTATTTTCTAGTATCTATTTGGTGGATTAATGATTGATTGGTTGTTTATGACTAAGAATTATAAAAGCTATTTTAACTATAAGGTTTACTTCAACAGGATGAATAGGCTTCTATGTATCCTCACTATCCGCTTATGCTACTTACTAATGCATTACTTATGGTATTCTTCTTTGGAGAAAGCAGTTTATTTAAATCGCTTTATACTCCCGTTAGGGTTATATAAACACTCAACCCCAGATCGCTCCTTACCTAACTTTCACGATAAGTGGTAACTTTATAGAGGATTAAGAACAAAACCTAGTTGACCACACGCACAATGCGCAAAATTAGGTTTTTAAGCCTCTCATCAACGCTACATAACTAATCGAGGTATTTTCATCCCCAATTCAAGCCTGCTTCACCCAACTTACAAAGATATTCACAATCCCCTTTTCGTAACTGATTAGAAATCATATAGTGATAATTAGTCAATTAATTACCAAGAATTCAACTCAATTATTGGATAGATCTCTCAATAAGGAAAACAACCATAAGCATGCATTAATTTATAGCATAAGTTTCAAGCAATTCAACATAAAGTCTTATAAGAGAATTAGTTCCTAGCCATCGATACATGACAAGAACTAATTCCATGCTCATCATACAAAATCAAATAAAGTAAAGAAAAGGAAAAGAAATTACTAAATTAATGGTATCCAATCTCCAAGCAAAGTCTTGAGTTGTGCGTGGGAACCTCAAAACCGCCAGGTTCTCCTTATATAGGTTTAAAAACGCCATTCTTTTCTCCTCGCAGTTCGCCCAAAAATCCGCCAAAAGACCTAATTTTTCCGCGCGCGCGCCTCGCAGATAGCGCGGCCGAAGTTCTGCGATCCGTCGGGTGTTTTGGCGCCGCGCCGATATTCGCTGTTCGGTAGCCGCGCCAGATCTTCGTAGCTCTCTGATGTTTAGCGCCGCGCCCTGCATTCGCTCGAGCGCCGCGAAGCTCCGCCTTCGATAGTGGCGCCGCGCCCTCGCTGTCAGCAGGAGGCGCCGCGACTGGTCCGATTTTAGCCTCGCTCGCCACTTTCTGCTGCCTCTCGCATCTCCTCTTTGCCTCTTTTTGCTCCTTTTCCGCCATTTGGCCATTTTAACCACTTTGACTCAAAAGAAAGAAAAACTATCCTAATACGACACTTATATGTGCAAAATGGGACAAAAGACTAACTAAAACTGACTCAAAAGGTGTATATAAAATACACCGATCAATGACCCAGTTACTAGTTAGGTTTATGGCGAGACTTGAGGACAGACGGGAGCCGGTGGTACCGGTAGTGCACCCCAGAGCCAATAGTTGGAGACTTCGGGACTTCTTAAGTTGCAGTCCACCAGTGTTCTATGGATCGAGTAGGGGGGCGACACGTGTCACCCCCATGTGGCCATGGTTGGCCGTTTCTTGTTGACACTTGGCTTTGGCCGAAATGGTGGGACAAGCCACTTGTCCCAAGTTTTGTGTAGCCATTTGGAGGGTGGGACCCACACACACATGTCCAAATCTAGACCTCACACTTGCTTTAATCTTGGTCATTGATTGTTCTATAAATACCCCTTGATAGCAAGACTTATTTCATCCACACTTGAAATAATTTCCAAGGCAATACTCCCTCCCTTAGTTGTTTTCGTCCACCCCCCCACTTGTGTAGAAAATACTTTAAGTATTGTTGTATAAATCCCAAATACCTTAGCCTAGTATCCCTAGTAGTATTCCAAAGTTATTTCAATACTAGGAGGCCGGAAATACTACTTTATTCCTTTAGTCGCAAATGAAACCCTAGAAAAATCTTCATAGCTTGGATGAAGTGTTAAGAGAAGTTGTTTAGAAACTTCTAAGGGTCGCTTGGAGCGGGTTGGAGCGTAATGAATTGGAGCTAAACGTTGCTCAGGATCGACTTATAATCTTGGATAATTTTGGGCTTATCGAGGTAATGATCTATGTCCTTCTATCAGAATCGATATTACATGTCAGTAGTAGTTTAGAATCGAGTATAAGTTATATTGGAAGGATGTCTCTAAGGAATTGAATCAGATTTACATTGACCGTATTTACAGACATGTTGTATTATTACGAGTAGAATTGTACACGCCCTGTTAGATAGAACCCCTCCCGGAGTTTTTGGCTCGTAGCGCCTCGATGAGGAGGAGATTTATGTGGTCATGCGGGGTGAGAGGTGCCGAATTTTCTGTAGAATAAGGAACTTTGTACTTAGAATTGTTCTACAAGAGATCTAGAGGTTGATAGACGCCATGGCCTTTATAGGTTGAAGTTCTACGAGTAGCGTATTCTACTTGAAGGTTGGAAAAGGCTAGCAGGATTATAGTACTTTGGAGCGATTTGCTAATTGTCGATAATCGTCGCGAGGTATGTGAACCTCTTCCTATCTTTTCTAGCATGATTGTCAGGAACTATGTAAGACGGTAGACGACGTGCTAAACGAATTTGGTTATTTAAAACATAAAGTGTTATAACGACTTTATGGGAAGTTTGTTATAACAACTTTATGTAGGTAAAGAAATGGTTTGTGGTTTTTAAAAGATAAGAGACTTGACTTATAAATGACTTAATGTGAATTATTAAGGACTTGGTTTGTGTTAAAAAGTTGTGAAACCGCATTTATGAGAAATGGGTAATTGGGTTTTAAAAGGAATAAGTTTTATTGATTTCGGAAATGAAGTTAAGTATCGAACAAACCATTGCAAAATAATAAAGGAAAATGTATTGACTAATTAATTATTATTAAAACCAGTAGAAACCTCCATCTGCATAGAAGCTAAGATAAGACAAAATTGTATTACATTTCCTAGATCATGGCTGCTCTAAAAAGATCATTAATAACAAGTACTGATTTTTCTTAAATTCCAAAGTAAGGAACTTGATTTTCTAAAAGAAAAGAGACTTGAAGAATTTGAAGTGTTTGGTTTAAAAGAAAGGCATGGTTTTGTCTTAAGATGGTTTAAAAAGAAGTTATGGAAATTGTTTTGGTTTACTTAAAAAGACAAGCATTCGCTTTGATACTACTGTATCATGTGACTTTTGTGAAAGAAATGGATCTTTTAAAGAGTTAAAGTATGTAGTACTTTGGGGTTAAAACCCGATTTTTGGCATAAAATAAAAGTACTTGAGTGAGTAACTTGCCAATGTTTTCTTGTGATAGCCTTGTTGTGCAAGTATTGTATCCTTATGCTACCGCTGCCTCTCACTGAGGCCGGCCATGTTATCCTTAATCATTTTTGGACATATCGACTCGACGGTCCACGTACGCGCCACGATGAGGGTTCGCTCTCGTCGATAGTGTTATTCCACGGACTAGCTCTCCACGAGGTTTATCACGCAGTGGATCTCGTAAAGGCTATCGCATTTGCCTGGCCGCCGATGCAGCCGGTTCTCGTAGTTAGCTTACGACTTGCCTGGCCAAGTTAGGACGGTCTTGTGACGCAGGTGGATCCGTGGTTAGCTCACGATTTGCCCCTGGCCACGACGTGATGCAGTGGATCCGCAGAGGCTATCGTGCTTGCCCCGGCCGCCTTCGTGACACGCTTTTTCGCTTTAGACCGTTTCGTGACGCAGTGGATCTCGTAGTTAGCTTACGATTTGTCCCGCCACGACGTGATGCATGATGGATCCGGTAGAGGCTATCGATTTGCCTGGCCGCCTTCGTGATACGCTTATATATTATTGCTGTACGGTAGGTTCGTAGTTTTTCGTGATTGCCTTGGCCAATACGACGCAGGTGGATCTCGTAGCTATGCCTTCGCATTTACCTCAGACGGTTTATGACACGTGGGACTCGTGTTCATGTGTACTCGTGTTGTTATATCATAGATCACGCAGCGTGAGAAGGAATTCCACCGCATGATTGATACGCGGCGCGAGACCCACTGCTATATTCGAGTGATGACTTTGAGGCGCGAGTCCCCGACTTGACACGATCGCTACATGTTGTGTACTGTAGTTTGGTTATCATATATGTCTCCTGTTTTTTTTATAGACTATTATGATTTCATTTACGATTTTCGCCACATACTTGTTACCCGTCAGATCGACCTCCTTCGGGCCGCGTCATGCCGCAGTAGAGGTACACCGCTTGTCAACCTCGCCTCCTAGGATCACAGTCAATTTGGGAAGCTCCGCTTCTCCGAGGCTTATCTTTTGCATGATTCTCGAGATTGTAGGTTCTTGTACATTCGTGTACGGCGGGCCCCGTCCCGCCATAGTTGTTGTTACATTCTGCAGGTCCAGAGTATCGCTGTGTGAAGGGTTTGTAAAGGATGTAACTGTTCGATTTTCATATATATATTTATGCAGAAAGGTGACCGTTTTGGTTAGCCTGTTTCTTTTCATATTGTTCATATGTTTAAGTTTTTAATTCCGCTGATTTTCTCTGATGTTGTATCACTAGGGTGCCCGGGGTAAGGCACCAGTCGCGGGCCCGAGGTCGGGTCGTGACAGGCGTCTTTGCTCCACGATTGAGTACCGTGGCGCCACATAGGGTTTGGTGAGGCGTCGCGACGCCGTTCATCCCGAAGCGTAAAATAATTTTTTTGTGCAACTACCTCTAGGGCGCCGCGACGGCACCCAATTTAGGGTCGAGGCTCTAGAAATAAAAAAAAAATCGGAATCAGAACCCTCTTAATGTCATGCCTATTGGATTGATAGTTCCTAACTAAATGTGTTTTAGAAATTGCATGATAAGATGTCGTATTGGATATGACAGAAATTGTTGATCTTGGTTAAAATCCCCGAAATTGAAATGTTCCCCAAATTTTAAATACAAGTCTAAATTAAAACGCGTCGTCCATTATAATTTTATAATGCAAAATCCTTTTCGACGATATGAGTATTTATGCCAAAGCATTTGCTCTATGTCTACGAGGACTCAGACTCTTTCATAGATGTGTTTAAATGTAAAGGTAGATAATAAACTTTTGTGGGTAGTTACACCAAAGTGTTTGCTCACAAAGGCCAAATTTACTTAGATACATAAACGCAGCCGTGTAATGAGGTTGACTTTCTTAGACAAATCTTGGCGCCAAAATGTCGGACTAATCTAATGATGCAAGATTAAATAAAATATTTGATCAACCAAAAGTTGCAAATAAGTATTGCAATTGGTTTAGAACCTACCAAGATGTGTTATTGAAGTTATCAACCAAAGCAAACACGTAGATAACATAGGCTTGGATCTTGGCCTATTATGACCTTATATTAATATAGGTCTGTATTCTACCATGGGGTCGTAGAAGTATGTTAAAATAGTGGGATCTAATTAAACAAAAGACCATATTGATTAGCCTAAATGAATGTGTGTAATACGAAATAAATTTGATTGTAGTTTCCTATCTATATAACTCTTCAGATTATCAAAATGTCGAGCCTTCATTGAAAATGCTGATAGAAATGAATAAACTCACTACACCAAACTATTTAGACTGGCTTAGGAATCTGAGAATTGTCCTGAGGCAAGAAAAGATTGAATACATGTTGGACAATGTATTCCCCATAATCCATGCCAAAGATTCTGCAGAATATGGCATATTTGATAGGTGGCCTACCAGAAGAACCTAGATGACGTCACTTCAGCACAGTGCATGATGTTGTTTTCCATGCCAGTGGAGCTTCAGAGACAACATGAGAACATGGGCCCTAACGAGATGCTCGAACACTTAAAGAGTCTCTATGACTATTAGTCCCAAACTATGGAATATGAGTTATTAATAGAACTCTTCAAGTGTAAGCTGATTAAAGGGGGCCAAGTATCTCAGCATGTGTTGAAGATGATAGGGCTGATAGAAAGGCTAGCCTCGATCGGTATAAAGCTGCAGAATAATGTCGCTTCCACCCTCATCCTGAACTCTCTCCCTCGTTCTATTAAGAATTTTATTGTTAAATACAATATGAACGGAAATAAGGCGAGTCTGCTGGAGCTACACAACATGCTCAAGACCTTTGAATCTTAAACTACCAAAGGGAAAATTGTGCTCATGGTGAGCTCTTCTAGCCGGCCCAAGCCGAAAAGTAAGGAATGACAGAAGAAGGGCAAAGCAATCGCTGCGCCCTCAGCTATGAAACCTAAGTGAAGAAGAAAAAGGTGAATCCGGGCAAGGATGTTTGCCTCAATTGTAACAAAAAGGGGCATTGGAAGAAGAACTGCACTTCACCAGGAGAAGGAAAAGCACCAGGTGTTTCTACCTCTGGTGGACAAGGTATGTACGCCATTGAAATAAATATGTCTATAAACAACTCTCATTCCTGGGTATTGGATACTGCTTATGGCTCACACATTTGTACAAATTTGCAGGGGCTGACTGACAGCAAAAAAGTTGAACCAAGAGAGGTGGACCTACGCGTTGAAAATAGAGCACAAGTAGATGATGAGCGCATAGGAACTTGTAGATTAAATTTACCTTCTGGTTGTTGTTTAGTGTTGAATGATTGTTACTATGTACTCTCGTTAACGAGGAATATCATTTTTATCCCTGTTTTAGACATGAAGGGGTTTTTCTCATATATTTATAATGGCAATCAAATATTGTCCTTTGATAATATTATACATGGAACTATGCCTCTTGTGGATGGATTATATACACTAAACTGTAGTCGAGAAATATTCAATGTACAAAATAAACGAGCTAAGAAAATTAATTGAAACTCTACCTACCTATGACATTGTAGACTTGGTCATATCAACGAAACAAGAATATTAAGGTTGAGGAACCTTGACTACCTCGAACCATTTGACTTGGAGTCTTATGGTAACTATGAATCCTATTTAAAAGGTAAGATGACCAACAAGCCATTTTCTGGGAAAGGTGTGCGAGCCAAAGAGGTGCTTAAGTTGGCACAGACGTATGTGGACCATTATCGACTCAAGCTAAGGGAGGTTTCCCTTACATCATTACTTTTACTGACTACTTGACAATGTATGGATATGTATATCTTATGAAACACAAATCTGAGGCCTTCAAAAATATCGAGAAGTATGAGTCTGAAGTGGAGAAACAACTCGTAATAAGTATCAAAACCCTTTGATCGGATCGAGAAGGTGAATACTTGAGCAAGGATTTTCTAGATTACTTAAAACTACATGTAGTCCATTCAGAATGGACACCTCCTGGAACACCACAGATGAATGGTGTTGCCGAAAGGAGAAACCGAACCTTATTGAATATGGTTCGATCCATGATGAGCTTCTCAACTCGACATACCTTTGGGGACATGCTATACAAATCTCAATATATGTTCTGAACAGGGTTCCTTCCAAGTCAGTAGAAAATACATCCTATGAGATATGGTGTGATAAGAAGCAACTCTTAAACATATGAGACCCTGGGGGTGCCCTGCATATATTAAGAAGATGCTCACTGACAAGTTGGAATCTAAAAGTGAGAAATGTTACTTCTTGGGGTATCCAAACGAAACTAAGGGATACTACTTTTATCTTCATGGAGAACATAAGGTCATTGTTTCCAGGAACTTAACTTTCCTTGAAGAAGAATATGTCTACAAGGAACAGAGTTGTACAAAGATAGAACTTGAAGAAATTCAAGAACCACGAGATAACATAGAGGATGAATCCTTGTCGAATGACCAAAGCAATAATTCAGTGGGAGTATTTAGCGAATATTGGGTATTTCGAGTACGCCCTTCGGCCAGTGGGAGTGTTACGATGAATAATACAGAAATGCAAGATCCTCATACACAACCCTTGGGAGTAGATGCAATAGTTGCACCTCCTTCCATTCAGGAAAGACATGAAAATGATATTCTTGAAAGCTCTCGAGTTGGTGGGTTAACCAACACACAAGAACCCTCTCATAGTCAGAACATATCAAGCACTAAACTGCAAAACAATCAACTCTGCAGGTCAACTAGGACCCATCGTCCTCCTGAAAGACTAAATCTACTTGTGAAAACACACAGTGAGATAGATATTTCCGATAATGATGAGCCTATGACCTATAGCGAAGCAATGTTGGATATTGATTCGAAGAGATGGCAAGAAACCATAAAATCTGAGATAGAATCTATGTACATCAATTAAGTGTGGAACTTGGTTGATTTTCCAGGTGGGGTTAACCCAAGAGATGCGAATGGGTCTTCAAGTTAAGATCGACGACGGCGCGTACGCACTTATAAAGCGCGGTGGTGGCTAAATGTTATAATCAACGACCTGCGTCAATTATGATCAAATCTTTTCACCTGTTGCTAAGATTAAGTCCATTCGGATTTTGCTGTCATGATTTCTGAGTTCCTGAAGGAACTAGGGGTAGTTCTGAGTGTCGATCGTCCAATAACTATTTATTGTGACAACACTGGTGCGATTTCACATGCTAAGTAACCAAGATCAATAAACAAAAACAAGCATGTACCAAGAAAGTACCACATATTCAGAGAGATGAGAAGGATGAAGAGATTAGACTAGACTATGTTCCCACAGACGATAATCTAACTGACTCATTCACTAAATCATTAAGTTTAGTTAAGCATAATGATCATTTTGAGAATATGGACATTAGATATGCTGAGATCGCTCTGTGCCGTGGGAGATTGAAAGTATATTTATGTCCTAGAGATAATCTGTATTAGGACAAATGTACTTTATACACATTCGTATTATTATTAATGGATATTAATATTTTGGCATTTACAATTATTAAATTATTAGTTGATTGTTTATAATATTCTATAATATGCATCCTTAGAGGTTACAATGTTATTAATAGTGTGAGCTATTAATATTATAATGTAACTCTTAAAATAACATCGACTAATGATCATCGAGAATGAGATATCGATGATATGTGATAAGTCAACATGTGGTCTTCATCATATCCTTAGAAGATATAGTATGTCTCACCTGCTATGAGTTACAGATACTCGTGATGGACACATTGATACTTTGAAAGTATTGGTATACCCTGCTGATATACTATTTGTTATACATGTCTAAAGTATGATCAGCGTGTGGGAGATAGAAGTCCTTAGACTTGAGGTCGATACGCATCTTATCTACAGAGTATGTACTTTGATCCTGTCCTAAGCTCAAATGCCTTATAGGTTGAGATATGACTTGTATTGAGTACAATACGATGTGGATTAAAGGTGGTAGTTGAGCCGAGATTAGGATTCATTCCTCGAAAGTATATTCGAGAGAGCACTCAGTTTCTCAGTGATATTAGGTAGAGTTATAGTTAGCTACACCAATATGATATAGGTAGAGTCCTCTGTTGTTATGCTTGGCATTATTATAGACTCACCGATCTTCCTTCCTTTTAGTGCACATGAAATGGAAATAAAAACGAAGATAGAGCTCCCCAGAGAGATCTTCCTATAGATTGTCGTTCACAAAATTGGATGTTCATACAAAATAGTGATAGAGTTATCAGACATGTCTATATATTCATGTCGTGCCAATTATTTGTAATCCTATTTTGCTCTCTGTAGACATGTTACAGCTGCAATTCATCCAACGAGCTGAGCAAGAACCTGTAATCATGTAAAAAATAATTGTAAAAATACTATGAATAACCTCTTTGGCATCTAGGTGCTTGGGAGTTCCGTGTGGTAGCTGCTTGTATGAGAAATCGTATCTAAACATTAAATATTTTAGGATTAGGGGAGTATTAACAAAAATAGAATGGCAAAGTAGAGGAGAGGATTTGGAATGAACATGATAATCTAAAAATACAATACACGGCCACGTGCACAAAATAATAAAAATAAACTTCAAAACCAAGCAACTCCGCTATCCCAAATCCACAAAACAAAAAGGAAAAAAATATTAATATAATTTATAAAAAGATAAAAGATTCTGGCGTGCACTAAGCACTTATAATAATCAAAACCCTCATGGATCGAGGTATTCTCTGTCCAATAGTATCCCTCCACGTTTTAGCCACTTATATAAAGACGTGTGGACATGTGGAGCATTTTTTTTGATAACCTATCTTTTCAGTCTTGCGTCTGACTACTTCACTGGTATTACCCAGACATCGTAGAGGTAATAACAACGGTCCTTCAACACTATCACCAGGTAAATCGCGCAATGTGCTTCTGTGGCCAAGTTTCTGGGAGCATACAACTGATCAATGAGACAAGATCTAATTCCCCAACATGCACTTCTTCGCCATGAATCGAACTCACGCCCACGTCGTAGAATGGCCTTATACGCCTGCATTTTTGTCACCTGACTATGCCCTAAGACACATGTGAAGCATTATTGGATGGTGAGAAAGAACTAATCGCAACTCACAAAAATTATACAATAATTAAACCCACAGCACAGTTTACCATGCCCAAATACCCTAACTACACTATTAATTTTTGATTATTTGTTTTTAATAATAATTAAAAAGATTATACTACTGCTGCTACTACTACTACAAGTAGTACTAATTTCGAAAAGCCACCACAAAATCTTCCTCTATAGTCTATTACCACTCATTGACTTGGACAGAATTTTCGTATTTTTTTATTTGAAAAATGGTCATATTTGTCCTCAAACTTAAGGAAAAAGATTATATTCACATCCGTTAATGTTGGCGTTAAATATGTCATTCGTTAGTCTAAACTTGTTGTATATATCCATTTTAACAGAAATGTCACGTGGACACTATGTGGGTGACACGTCAGCATATGGGACCCACATCACCTCCCCACTGCTTGCTCCACATCCATCACTACAGGCGAGCTCGTGACACCGGAGCTCTGACAAGCTTCAGCCACCATCACATCTAACTTAATATAAGATCAAGCTAGAGCAAAATGCTATGGAACAATACGTTTGACAAATTAGATTCAACCCATCATAGCCAAATCTATAAGAGCTGAACTGGAAAAAATCAAAGCTTCAATTTTGAAAAACAAAAGCAAGATTCAGATTTCTACTCAAAATGCAATTTTGTTCTTTCTACCATTGAATTAATAACACCAATAACGATAAAGTATCACCACAAAAAATTACCAATCGATACAAGCATTGATAAAAACGTTAAGGTAAAAAAAAAAATAAGCATCTTAAGCTTAAATATTCAAGCTTTTGATTTTGTTTGAACAAATCCAATTTCATTTTTTGGTTTTTGTAGCAAAATCTATTTTCATCTGGGGTCGATTATGGCGAATATCTTCATAATTATTAAGTGATTTAGTTTGATTTTTGCTGATTTTTTCTGGTTTTTAGAGCTCCATTGATGCTAATGGAAGAAGAAAGGTAGCCACTGTTGGTGATGGAGAGAAATAAAGAAAAGAAAAAGTAAAAAAATAAAGATCTAGGTATCTGGTTTGTTATCGGGTTTGGGTTAATGAAATGGTTTCGCCCATGTAGAGTTTACGTGGCGTCCGCGTGACATTTCTGTTAAAAATGGGCAAATACAATAAATTTAGATTAACGGATGACATATTTGACCCCAAACTTTAATCGAGGATAAATATGACCATTTTTTTTAAGTTTGAGGGCAATCGACCTTTCCTTTTTTGTAAGGTCGCCGACCGACCGACCGCCCCGGCCCCGACCGACTCGACAATCCGACCGACACACCGTTATTTAAAAAAACGGATCGGTTAACCGGCGATGGTATGGTCCCGCCGCCCGACTTCGCCAGACCCGATCCCGCCCGACTTCGCCCGACCCCGCCCGACTCGCCTGGGCCCCGCCTGGGCCGACTCAGAAATAGCCGTTGTCCAACGGCCATTTTACATTTTCGCCGCTGACAACGCCCATTTTCGCCTCCTCTCCCCAACCCCTACCCCTTTAACCCAATTTTTCAACTATAAATACCTCATTACTCTTCTTATTATTTTCACAAATCTTTCTACACTCTAATCTCTCAATCAATCTCTAATTCTATACAACATTGTCTACATATTCAATCTATTTATTAATTTGAGAATCGGGAGTAAGTCGCAACTAGCTTGAGGATTATCTATCGAGCAAAGTTTCAATTTTCAACCTTCGATTACACGTCGACTTACGCTTCGGCTTGGTACATTCGCTCTCTCATTAAATTATTATTTTGTCTTTATTTCATTTAGCACATTTAATTTCATTATCTTTAACTATTTATTAGCATAATTAAAATGAAAGGACTAAGAGGCACGCTGTAAGGGTAAGTGGTCGCTTCTTCTAGTAGGTGGTAACAAGGACAAGTGGTACTTCTTCTAGTATTCCTGCTCCAACTATTCCTAGACAAGATGATTTTATAGATCCCAAATGTTTCAAATACCATATGATCTAGACACAAATGATTATCCCGAAAATGAAGAAGATTTTAATTTAGATGACACTAGTTGATGATACACCTACTAATGAAGATGACGATACACCCACTAGTGAAATGCCTCCTATCCCCTACTATGAGACGCAGGTCCCAAGAAACGACCATTAAAATCATTGTATGGAAATATTTTGACAGTGGACGTAGCTAATCAAGTAAATGTATGTAAAACTTGTAAAAATGTTTATTCTTTTAAACCGACAAGGTCACGCGTGGACGGGGTTTGGAAGACACTGCAAAAACACAAAGCCTTGTATGCCCAATACATGATTGAAAAATCGTGAGCAAGCGTCCTCTCAATCGGACAAGGTTCACATACTATCGTCCCTGAGAAAGCATGTGGTCAAATTAACCCTATGACGGGAAGTCAGAGTTCTAAATACGATAAACATAAAGATAGGAAGCACTAGCAAAATTAGTCATTGTGAGGGTTTGCCTTTTTCATTTCCGAATCTCCGGTTTTATTCATTATATTAGAGATATGTATAATCCTCGCTTATAAAGGTTTTCCTAGATCAATCGTTAAAAGAGATGTATTTAAATTTGCACATGAATATCAACAAAGATTTACGTTATGCATTATATCATTTAAATTGCAAAGTCGCCTAACTTCGATATAAAGCCGTAGTACTAATCTGGCCATGATTATTTAATCAGAATATGTCATCGATAGACTATAAATGGTCTATGCAAAAACGTATTTTAGCATATAGATATATAGATAGTAGGCACACCGTGAGTTTATTTCGTAAAATATTTATTCACTCCGACATTACTTTAATAACCGATAAAGTTATGAGTATTACATTAGATAATGATCTTCTAACAATTCAAATATTAGTATTTTAAGAGATGTTTTAACTCCTTCTTTTCCAAAACATTTTCATATAAAATGTATGTGCCATATTTATAACTTAGTTGTAAAGGATGGTCTTTCACTTTTTCAAGATATTCTTGAAAAATACAATTTGCTATACACTTTATTTTTAAAAGTAATAGAATCCAACTAAAAGATTATAAAAAATTTGTCACGATTATGGACTATCTTATAGAAAAATTCCCAAGAAGTACCAACTAGGTGGAATTCTTTATATGACCAACTAGTTGTTGCTTATGAGTATAGAAAACCTATTACTTTATTTTTAACGCCCATAATCAAAATCCAAATGATATGATTGTGGATAATGATCGAGACAAAATTAGAGAACTTATTGTATTTTTAGAAAATTTTCAACGAGCAACAAAAGAATTTTCTACTTTATATTATCCTACTATTTCAACTATGTTTTTTTATATAGCTATAATATTTTACTTCTTAAAGAATATATGGAAAAACCTCGCTTATATCGCAGTCTATTAAAAAATGTTTATGAAATTAAAGAAATATTTTATTCCTATTCCCTATTTATATTATCAGCCGCTTTAAACCCGACTATTAAAGTAGATGGTTGTAAAAATCTTATTACAAATATTTATACATGTATGGACGCACTACCACCTCCAACTCCCAAAAATTTAAATGTTGAGCCACCTATCAACTAACGCTAGAAGAAGTGTTGAATAGCGTAGAAGATGAATGCAAAAAGTATATCGCATTACCAAAGAAGAAAGTGCTAGTAACCAACCGACTTTTGTACCATCTTCTTCTTCAACACAACCTAAAAAGACAAGCACTTTCTTCTTCCGTGGCTAGGCCTAGTATTAATTCTATTGAAAGCCTCGTAAATAGAATGTGCGGGTAGCACTTCTAACCAAATTAGCGAAGTTCGATGTTTTTATTTTGCAGGTACTTTACCTACCAAGCAAGAATCAATGGAAGAAAGGAAGACTTCATTAAATATCGAGCCGAATGAGAAGACATTTTCGACACTTTCAATGATGGCCCGAGATATTTTGAACATCTGCGTCATCACGCTCGAAGCGCTTTTTCTCAGCAGATTTCAAATAGAGAGCACGTACACTCATTAGCCGAGACATACTGAGACGGGCGATTTATTCAGAGATCGATACGAGCGAGCGGCGAGGCGCACAACCAGAGATTAACGGGAAGATGATTTACAACTACAACGACATTTTATCTCAAGGCACGAGTAGCGACGTGGAACAATTTGATCAAGATATACCAATTCCAACCAAGAGCTACAAGAAATTATAAAGAAATTAGAAAAAGTATTTTCAAATTGGTAATTTATTTCATTGCAATTTTTAAATTTTTCTATGTCTTTCACTCTTTTGCAATTTTTTCAACAACAATACAAGATAATCTACAATGTAATTTTGAATCTTGTATATTTGATATTTGATATTTCAATGAAATTAATAATATAAAAGGCACAAAACAAATTTCTTGGGATGTTTTTTTACACTATTCTTGTCTTTGTTTAATTTAATTATTTAGTTTATAACTTTATACTTTATAGTTTATAGTTTATACTTTATAGTTTATACTTTATAAATATATTATATATATGAGTATAATACTATAATTATAAATTATAATACTATAAGTCTATAAATTATACTTTGTTAGTAATTTAGTATTTTTAATTTAGTGAAAAATTAAAAAAAAACACACAAACTCCGCTAACCCGTCCCGTCCCGACCCGACTGGCCCGACCTGGCCCCGACTTCTACCCAGCGGATCGGATCGGGACGACATGGTATGGTCCCGCCCGACCCGACCCTCCAGCCCGCCCACGACCCGCCCATTTTCCCGCCCCGACCCCGTCCCGCTCCCGCCAAACCCGACCCCGGTGGGCCCGGCCCGACCCACTGACCAGCCCTACTTTTTTGTTTGTCCACCATATATACTTATTTCTGTACCAAAAAAAATATACTTCTATTGTCCTCGTTTGCAATTAAATTGTTTTTTTGCCATATCAATTACACCACTAATTGAGGAAATACCTTGATCTTATTAATAGGTTAAGGTGGGATTAATTAGCGTACAGTTTAAGAGTTACGTAGAAAATCTGATGGAATTAAATAATACTCCTAATAAGATATTTTGAGTTAATAGGTAGGGAGAAGATTAAGATCTACAATGAAAATCTGAGGAATTAAACTAAAAAATTATTGATCTCAAAATTAACTCCCCCCCCCCCCCCCCCGGGACCTATTGATCAACTACAGCGAGACTTAATTGTTATTTTCATTAACTATAAGATTAGATTCATTGTTTGACCTATAGATTATTTTAAGTCAATTTGGCCGTTTAATTTGTTCTGGATTAATATCTGACATCTCTACAATTCTATCTGGCTAATTACCTTGTTAATTAAAAAAAACATTTTCACCATGTGCAAGCGTAACAATTAATTAGGGTTGGACCAAAAACTAAATTACTGAACAGGAGATTTCGATAATTTGGTATTTTGGTTTTTGGGAATAAAATTAAAATATAAGTTATTCCATTGAGATAAATACACCATTCGATAAAATTATATTTATATACTTTTTCCTACTTGGTCAATCCAAAATTCTAAATTGTTTTTTTGGTAAAATGTGAAAACAGATTTTAAATTGAAAATTTTAAACTGCGGATTTCGACTTTAATATAGTATATATTACCGAATACCGTACTGAATCGAAGTTTGATTACAAATTATCGAACCGAAGTTTGAAAATTCGATATTTGATATCTACTTTCAATTATCGTTACTGAAATACCGAATCTGAACTTTAAAAATATCTAACCGAATACCGAACCTGAACTTTAAAAATATCTAACCGAATACCGAATGCCTATCCCTACCATTAACAAATCTATACCATATAGATGCGGAAACAGAAAGACCGAATGGACAGTGATTGAAATCACTGATCGACGATGATCCATATGTTGTGTCAGACAAACACCTTGTATCGTGTCATTTAACGACTATCGAGAGTAGTAATTATATTTGGATAAATATATACTATCTATATTAATTTTTAAAAAATAGCAATTTCAAAATATTTATCGTTTTAAAAATTAAGTGAACGCTTTTAATTTTGTAATTAATATTCTAGAAAGAAGTAAAGAGAGCGAGAAAATGACGAATGTACAAGGGCAATTTAATCAATAATTCTTTTAACTAATAATGTTTTTTTAGTATATAAAAGGCTAAACTAATAAGTAAATAGGACAAACTCTATCAACATACTGTAAACATGTATATTATAGAAACAATTGTATCCCTACCCATAATTAGAATATTTTCATATATTGTGTAAATATAATTATGGTAAGATTAAAATTCCTCTTTTTTATAGGCTTAGGATTCCAATTGTATAAGGAATGAATATTGTACTCTATATATACTTTGATATTAATGAGAAGACTCCCCAAGGGAGATTAATATCATCTTATATGGTATCAAGAGCCTAACACAAAAACTCTAGAATTTCTTTTTCTCTTCAGTCGCCGTCGACCCCCCTTCCCCTCGGGCATCTCGCCGCGGCTCCCTCCCCTCTCCTACCTAAAATTCTTGGGTTTTCTCTCCATTCCTCTCTTTTCTAAATGGCTACTGAAGAATCTTCCAATACTTCTGATGCTTCAACCTCCACCAATCCCGCCACCATGTCATCATCATCTTTTCATCCCGCTCTAACTGTTACAAACATCAAGTACTCTATCCACATTCTTCTTGATCATGAAAACAGTCAGTATTCTCCCTGGATTGAACTGTTTCGTAATCATGCATGTCTCTATAACGTGCTTGATCATATCGATGACACTATTCCGCGCCCTCCGGAGGTTGATGAGTCTACTTGGCGTCGTCTAGACGCCGGCGTCAAACAATGGATTTCTGGTAGTATTTCTCAGGATTTTCTTCTTACTATCATGAAATCTGGCGTCACAACCCTTGAGTTATGGTACCGCTTGGAGGAGGCCGCGATCGTGGCAGGGGTCGCGGACATCAGAATCAGCAGCAGCAACAACAGGGCCCGCATAATCAGTTCAGCGCCGCGGCATACCAACAATACTCATACAGCGTCGCGGCGCCGCCGCAGTTCCAGTACCAGCAACCCTTCCACCAGTTCTCCCACCACGGTGTGTTGGGCCCTGCTCCAGCCCCTCGACAAGTCTAGTACCCGCAGCAAGCCCACTTCATGCACGACCAGTTTCAACAACCCTCGTCCAACATGACACCCACTGAGTTAGGTCAGGCCTTCAGCAGTATCAATATGCAACAACCTGACAACAACTGGTATATGGACTCCGGAGCCACTTCTCACCTCACCCGGACTGCAGGTAATATTCTCAAACTGTTTGGTTTAAAGCATCCTCAATTTGTGACAGTTGGTAGTGGTCACCGCATTCCAGTAAAGGGTTTTGGTATATCATACACACTACCTCCTAATCTATTCCCACTTCAAAATACCCTATATGCCCCACATGTAATTAAGAATCTAATCTCTATCCGCAAATTCACTCGTAATAATTCTGTCTCTGTTGATTTTGACCCTTTTGGTTTCAATGTGAAGGATCTTCATACGGGGACACCTCTTACGAGATGCAATAGCACGGATGATCTATATCCATTCACTCCCACCTCCGCTATCAGATCTAGCTCTCCCGTCTATATAGATGTAATTTCTTCATCCACATGGCAATATAGGCTTGTTCATCTAGGAGTGATTGGTGTATTTTATATACACTTTTTGAGTCATTTTTAGTTAATATTTTACTCATTTCATTTATGTTTAGTATAGTATTAGGGTTGTTTTCCTTTCTTTTGTGTCACAGCGGTCAGAAATGGAGAAATGGCGAAAAGGAGATGAAATGAGCATAAATGAGATGGAATTGCACACTAAAAGGGCCAAGAAATGAAGCCTAAGAAGTTTCGGGAAATATAGAAGAAATCAGACGAAGACCGGACGAACAAAGGACGAAGAAACGAAAAATCCGGAAGAATGCCGCTCACACGCCATACGCACGACCATCAAGATGTTCAAAGCCTTCGATTTTCAGCGCGCATCTGGGTCGCGCCGACGCTGATTTCGAAGTTTGGGCCGAATTTGACACATTTTTAGAGTCCAAAAGGAATAACTTTTCCTACTTAAATATTCCTTAAACCCTTTACCTAAAGGATTCCATAACTTTTCCTAAACCCTTTACCTAAAAGGATTCCATAACCTTTCCTACCTACATAATCCATAACCCTTTACCTAAAGGATTCTTGGGCTATAAATAGTCTCTACATCATTAGAAGAATTCTACATCCACCCATCCTACCATCCTACAATCCATCACCCATCTCATTCTCCATCCACCATTCCATTACATTCATCTTGTAAATATTCCACAACACAATCCTTGGATGCTAGAAGGCTTTGAGACTTGTTCTTGAGTATTTTTCTTTTTTTTCTTTTTGCTTTATTTATTTCAGTTCATGTATGGAGATTGTATTAGTTTTTAGCGTGACTATGGCTAGGAGCTAATTACTTTATTAGGGATTTTCTTGTGATTCACTTGAAACTCTATTCATGAATTAATATATTAGTTTGGTTTCTTCTTCACTTATTTAAGATTTATTCAATAGTTGTTTTGATTGCTTGATAATTAATTGATCACTAATTATCATAACTTGTATGATTTCTAATCGAAAGCCGAAAGGGGAGATTGTGAATATGCTATAGTTGAATAAACATATGTTTAAATCGTGGACGAAAGTACCCCGATACTTGTGTAGCTTAATAGGTTATTGCTCTTAATCCTCCTTTGTAGTCAATCTTGTCACCGAAAGGTAGAAGGGTTCTACATTGGGCTTGCGTGTTTATATTACCTTAACAGGAGTATAAAACGGTCTAGTTAACCTGCTATCTTAACGTAGAAGAAGAAGTCAATCTAATTGTATTAAGGATTGAATAGAGTGGATAGTTGATGATCTTGGAAGCCCTAATTCTCCATCATAACTGATTTAAATCAAAGTATTTTCATAATTAGTTTAGTTCTTGCATTATTAGTTTAGAATTCCAATTCAATTGACGTTAACCAAATAGATATCATAGGATAGATAATCGGTACTTGAAAACCAGTCCATGAGGACGATATTCGGTCTTACCTAGACTATATTACTTGTCACGATACGTGCACTTGCGTAAGTGTGTGCATAAATCGCGCATTAAGTTTTTGGCGCCGTTGCCGGGGATTGACGTACTTTCAATATCGATTTATCTATTCTTATTTCTAATTTGGTTGCTCCAAGAACAAGTTTCTAACTTGTTTTGCGAGCATATTTTTATCACCTTTTGTTGTTTTTCTTATTTTGCAGGTTAAATTCGGAAAAGAAAAAAAAACGATAAATAAAAAATAAAAATATACAGGTCCATGGACTACTACTTCTATCAGGGGCAGTGGAGTCATCAACAACAACTTAACCCACAGGTTCCAGAGGAAGATCTAGATGAGTTGCAGGCATATATACTCAGGCTCATCAAGTGTCAAGCTCAGTTTATGGATGAGACAAGAGTGTCCCTCAGAAATTTGGAGACACAAATAGGACAACTAATGGATAGGATGAGCAATACACTTCAAGAAAGTCTGCCTAGTGACACCATTGTGGAAAGTGATAAGCAAATTGAGGAACCTGAAACACACCCAGTTGTTGAGGAATCTGGCGAGATAGTTGGTGTAGAGAAGGAAAATATTACTGAGATCCAATTATTCACCTTTTTGGATTCTTTGGAAATTATTTTTCATGTACCTATTGCAAAAGAAATACCACCAGCGGTCACTGTTGATCCCCAAATAGGAATTCCATACCATCAAGGGCACCCCCTAGAGTTGAGAGATGTAGGGAATTTCACTGATCCCTACATTATAGAGAGCTTAGAGGACAAGCATGTCTTGTGTACTTGGGGGATAATCTTATATCTGAAGCCCTTAGTTGAAAAGAGTGTTGTAAGAAAAGTGAGACCTGCAACAATAACTATGCGGATTGCAAGCAGTTCGCAGAAGGATCCAATGGGCACTCGTAAAGGTTAACTGCGTCCGGCTAAAAGACGTTAAAGACAACGTTTGTTGGGAGACAACCCAATGTTTTTAATTATGTTATTTTAATTTTTATTTTAGTTGTTTTATTTTGTCTTGAACAGTCTCACGGTCTTGGGTTCTTGTTTTGTGTTGTTGGATGCAGTGGATCAAAGCTAAATCAGGAAAAGGAGTAAAACGAAAAAAAGGAAAAGCCGCTGCCGCGTGCGCCCAGAATCAGCGTCGTGGGCGCCGAACTTGAGAGCAAGATTGGCGCCACGGCGAATCTCGTGTCGTGGCGCCGAACTTCGTAAAGTCATATTCCGCAAATTCCAATTTTTCCTCCCGCACTCGTTATGACCGTGTTGTGTCGAGAAGTTGTCCCTATTTTTTTTGAGTCTTGCACACATTGGGGACAATGTGTGATTTAAGTTTGGGGGAATGTTTTATTATTTTTGAGTCTTTTTGATTTGTTTTGGTATTTTTGAGTAATTTTTGAGTCATAATTTTTTTTTTATGATCATGCATGTTGTCGTTACTTGAAACGCCTAATGAAGTAAAGTGGAATAATGTAATGGAATTAGAAGCAACCATCTAAACACTTAGGTTAGATATGCCAAAAATTCATGAAATCGAACTATTTGGGGTATCGTACTTGATTTATGCATTGTTAGTGATTAAACCTATGTGTCTGCTTGATTGCTATTTGAGGCGAAATAGTTAAGATATGCATGTTAGGAGATGATTCAGACATTTCTTTGTTAGCCCTTTTTACCATTTTTTGCCTATCCACAATAAATTGTATCCCTAGTCAGCCCTTTTTTAGCCTAAAAATAAGATCTTTCTTTGACACCCTATAATTCCACACTTGTGCCATAAGTGAAAAATTGAGGTGATTGGAATATAAAGTGTTAAAAAAAAGACAAAAAGAGTGAACAATTTTTATGCACCCCAATGAAAAAGTAATAATAAATAGGCAAAAGCCTAAGTTTGGGGGTGCTTGTTATTCATAATACACATCATTCTCTCAAAACAAAAGAAGGAAAAGATAGGTATGAAGTGAAAAAAAGAATCAAAAGAAAAGGGAAGAATTTAAAGCAAAAGAGCTTATGGTACGTAAATTGAGCCTAAATGTCTATTTTTACCTACCCCTGCCTAAGCCTACATTACAACCCTGAAAAGCCATGAAGATCTCTAATATGTGTATCCATGATTAGTGGAGAATAGCAAGTAAACATGCCATAGGATTTTTAAATTAACATGCATAGTTAGGTATTCTTACTTCCATTGAGCATGATTAAATTGAATTTGCGAAATATCTGACTTGAGTGTTTAGAATGCTAAAAATCCATGCTATATGTTCCTGCATATTATTTTACTAACCTTCATGCTTTTCTAAGTAACAATGATGCAGCAATTTGATCAATGTCTTTGAGTCATTTTATTTTCCTTTCTTTCGTGTTTTTGTTTATATTTTTGATCTTTGCTCGAGGGCGAGCAAAGGTTAAGTTTGAGGGTGTTTGATTGGTGTATTTTATATACACCTTTTGAGTCATTTTTAGTTAGTATTTTACTCATTTCATTTATGTTTAGTATAATATTAGGGTTGTTTTCCTTTCTTTTGTGTCACAACAGTCGGAAATGGAGAAATGGCGAAAAGGAGATGAAATGAGCATAAATGAGATGGAATTGCACACTAAAAGAGCCAAGAAACGGCTTCCAAGTTCCGAAAATATAGAAGAAATCAGACGAAGACCAGACGAACAAAGGACGAAGAAACGAAAAATACGGAAGAATGCCATCACGGCCAGTCACACCATCAAGATGTTCAAAGCCTCGATTTTTCAGGCGCCACACAGTCATGGCGCGACGCTGGATTCCCGAAGTTTTGGGCCGAATTTGACACATTTTCAGAGTCCAAAAGGGATAACTTTTCCTACCTAAATATTCCTTAAACCCTTTACCTAAAGGATTCCATAACTTTTCCTAAACCCTTTACCTAAAAGGATTCCATAACCTTTCCTACCTACATAATCCCTAACCCTTTACCTAAAGAATTCTTGGGCTATAAATAGTCTCTACATCATTAGAAGAATTCTACATCCACCCATCCTACAATCCATCACCCATCTCATTCTCCATCCACCATTCCATTCCATTCATCTTGTAAATATTCCACAACACAATCCTTGGATGCTAGAAGGCTTGGAGACTTGTTCTTGAGTATTTTTCTTTTCTTTCTTTTTGCTTTATTTATTTCAGTTCATGTATGGAGATTGTATTAGTTCTTAGCGTGACTATGGCTAGGAGCTAATTACTTTATTAGGGATTTCCTTGTGATTCACTTGAAACTCTATTCATGAATTAATATATTAGTTTGGTTTCTTCTTCACTTATTTAAGATTTATTCAATAGTTGTTTTGATTGCTTGATAATTAATTGATCACTAATTATCATAACTTATATGATTTCTAATCGAAAGGCGAAAGGGGAGATTGTGAATATGCTATAGTTGAATAAACATAGGTTTATATCGTGGACGAAAGTATCCCGATACTTGTGTAGCTTAATAGGTTATTGCTCTTAATCCTCCTTTGTAGTCAATCTTGTCACCGAAAGGTAGAAGGGTTCTACATTGGGGTTGAGTGTTTATATTACCTTAACAGGAATATAAAATGGTCTAGTTAACCTGCTATCTTAACGTAGAAGAAGAAGTCAGTCTAATTGTATTAAAGATTGAATATAGTGGATAGTTGATGATCTTGGAAGCCCTAATTCTCCATCATAACTGATTTAAATCAAAGTATTTTCATAATTAGTTTAGTTCTTGCATTATTAGTTTAGAATTCCAATTCAATTGACGTTAACCAAATAGATACCATATGATAGATAATCGGTACTTGAAAACCAGTCCCTGAGGACGATATTCGGTCTTACCTAGACTATATTACTTGTCACGATACGTGCACTTGCGTAAGTGTGTGCATAAATCGCGCATTAAGTTTTTGGCGGTGTTGCCGGGGATTGACGTACTTTCAATATCGATTTATCTATTCTTATTTCTAATTTGGTTGCTCCAAGAACAAGTTTCTAACTTGTTTTGCGAGCATCTTTTTATCACCTTTTGTTGTTTTTCTTATTTTGCAGGTTAAATTCGAAAAAGAAAAAAAAAACGAATAATAAAAAATAAAAATATACAGGTCCATGGACTACTACTTCTATCAGGGGCAGTGGAGTCATCAACAACAACTTAACCCACAGGTTCCGTATAAGATCTAGATGAGCCGCAGTGCATACTCAAAGCTCACCGAACCATAGGGGTTATCTATGCTATGACTTGTCCACTCGTCAGATCCATATCTCTCGTCACGTCACATTCGACGAAACCACATTCCCGTTTTCGAATCTTAAAAAGTTCAAAAAACCGGACTACTCTTTTCTTAACGAGCCTGCCATCTCTCCCATCATCCTCAGTCAACTAGAGCATAGCAGTTCCTCTTCAGCGTCAGCGCCACGGCCCTAAGGTTCAACGCCGCGACGCCAAAACTCCTTCGAACAGGTCCCTGATTCACCGTCGACAGTGTCGCGACTATCTTGGCCGCGGCCGCTTAAACATCGAAGAGGTCGGGCCTCCTCCAGTCGCGACCTTGATCACGCGCGCCGACGCCCTTCCAAAGATCGCGTCCATGATCTAGGCACCACGACGCTTCCTCCGACGTCAGCCCCTCCTTCTCCATATCCAACAAATTCCTCCGCCTTGGAGGCTCCCAATATCCCAACTCACCAAATGGAAACTCGTGCAAAACATGTAATTTTCAAACCCAAAGTCCAATTTAACTTGTCTGTCCAAACCATTTCACCAATTCCTAAGAACCCTATATTGGCTAAACACGACCCTAATTGGAATGCGGCTATATCTGAGGAATTCAATGCTTTAACTAAACAGCACACATGAGATCTAGTACCTAGACTTGAGGGGGTGAATGTGATTCGTTGTCTGTGGCTATTTCGTCACAAATTCAGAGAGATTGGAGTTCTTGAGAGGTATAAGACACAAGGGGGTGAATGTGATTCGTTGTCAAACCGGCTATCATTCACACAGTTTTGAGCATTGCCACGGGCAAACACTGGCCGATCCATCAGCTTGATGTGAACAATGCATTCTTACATAAGGATCTGAGAGAGACAGTCTACATGCATCAGCCGCCAGGGTTCACCCATCCAGCAGTTCCTCACTATGTGTGTCATCTCCGTAAGTCACTATATGGTCTGAAACAGGCCCCCCGTGCGTGGTATGATCGCTTTTGTCATGACCCGAACTCGGGCCCGCAACTGGTGCCTTACCCGGGAACCCTAGTAGGTATACATCAGAGATAATCAGCGGAACATACATAACTCAATAAAAATAAACATGTAACAATGTAAAATAGGAAACAGGCCAACCGAGAAGGTTGCCTTTCAACATGTATATATATAATACCCGAACATTTATCCTTTACAAAACCCAACTTACAACAGGACTACAGACTTCTAAGAGTTTTTATAACAACTATGACGGGACAGGACCCCGCCATACCCCTGAATGTACAAGAACCTACAATGTCAGGGAACCATACCAAAGGATAAGCCTCCGGAGAAACGGAGCTTCCCAAAACGCAGAACTGTGACCCTAAGAGCAAGGATCAACAACCGGTGTACCTCTACCTGCGCAGATTGAACGCAGCCCGGGCGAGGTCAATACAACAGGTACCAAGTATGTGAAACTGAAAATACTGTAATGAAATCATAACAGTCTATATAAAACATGAGACATATATGATAACCAAACTACAATACACAATATATAAGCAGTCATGTCAAGTCAGGGACACATGCCCTCAAAGTCATTACTCAAATATAACCATGGGTCTCACACCCATAATATCAATCATGCCCGTGGAATTCCTTCCTCACTGTCTGCAGTCCATGATATAATATAAAATAAATATGTATACATGAACACCAGGTCCCACATGTGACATAAAAACTGTACGGGCCAAGTAGAAAAGTCAACCACTAGATCCAGCCTGCATCATAAAACTGACCGGGGCAAGTACGAAAGCAAACTACTGATCCTGCGTCAACAATCGATCGGGCAAGTACGAAAGCTACGAGATCCACCGTCACGAGATATGACCGGGGCAAGTACGGAAGCCATCTACCAGAGTCTTCCATACCAAACTGTACCATAGAATCGACCGGCAAGTACGAAAGCCAACTACTGATCCACCATACAAGAATCGATCGGCAAGTACGGTTAACTACGATCACGTCATGCTACTAAACCTCATGGAGATCTAGTCCATGGAATAACAATATCATCCGGGAATTGCACCCGCATCCTGGCCCCATGCCCCCGGAACCTTCATCGGTGCAGACATGTCCATGGATCAATAATAGTGGAAGAATACCCGTGGGCCACCCAACGTGTCAGTATGTCCAAACGGAACGATATAGTGGAAGCATATCCGTGGGCCACCCAACGTGTCAGTATGTCCAAGGAACGATATAGTGAGATGACCGACCCTCCATCGAGAGACGCGGTATCATAAGAATACAACACTTGCACAACAAGGCTATCACAAGCAAACATAGGCAAGTTACCATACTTCTAGACTTTCATTAACATGTAAACTGATTCACCATTTTATAACTCAAGGTACTTTCATTTTATGCCAACAATCCGGGTTTTAAACCCAAAGTACTACGTACTTCAACTCTCTTAAAAAAGATCCCTTTTCACGTAAAAACCACACGATACTAATACCCGTAGTATCAAGACACGTATACTTTTCAAACCAAGTTACTAGACCTTTAAACTCAAGTAACTTACTCTTTTCAAACCAAGTAACCTATATTTTTAAATCAAATTACTTTTCCTTTCCCAAAATCAAGTCGTTTATAAATCAAGTCTCTTATCTTTCAAGATCAAGTCTCTTAACTTTTAAGATCACGCCTCTTAACTTTCAAAATCAAGTCTCATATCTTTTAAAATAATCAAGTCTCTTATCTTTCAAGATCAAGTCTCAAGTTTAAATTAAATAATTAAGCCATTCTTTTATCTTCATAAAGTCGCTATAACTAACTTCCCATAAAGCCATTATAACACTTTATGTTTTAAACCAACCAAAGACAACCACACTCATTTATGAAATTAAGAGAACTTTATTCTTTTAAAGACCAAATATCAATTTCCTTCCGAATAATGAGTCATAACTTTTTAGAATAATTCAAGGTTCTTAACATTTAGAACTCAAGTCAAGGACATCAAAGTGAAACCAAATTCATTTAACACACGTACGTCTACCGTACTATATATTTCACAACAATCATGCTCAAGAGGATAGGAAGAATCACATACCTCCTCGGCTAATCCACTTGCTAAGTCGAATATGCCGCGCGTAAAATATCAACCTATAATAATCAAATACGTCTATCAACGTCTAGATTTCTTCGTAGAATATTTCTAAGTATAAGGTCTCTTATTATACGGAAAATCGGGCAGCACTTCCCCTGTTTTTACGTACTTTTTCACCTTTTTCAAGGCCCGAAATTCAATAACCAATATGCCACATTTAAGGCGCAATAATACAACAATACTAAAGGGGATTACACGCCTAACCAGATGTGTAAAATTTTGCCCCTTAATCTACAAAAACCGCCCACTAACTAGTCCATAGTCCAAAGTAAAAACAGTCCATTGTCCAAAGTAAAAACAGTCCATTAGTTAGTGTTCTTGGCCAACTACTACAATCAAACTTATCCAATTTTCGGCTAGCATGCCGGAATTACTTCTTTAATCTTCCAACTTATATTCCAATCTTTATATAAGTTTCTTTAACTTGTTACCAACAAGATTCCTTCATGTCAACAAGTAATAGGTAATATTTTTACCATTTTAATGGCTAGCATGCCAATTTCTCGATTTTAGCAACTTAACAAGGTACAAATCTTTTCCATTTTCCTTCCATGTATCACATACTCATTTATATACTACCAACATATATAATATCCAACTTCACAAGACAAAGTTCATTACCTCAAAAAGCCCAAAATAATCCAAGAACTAAAAGTCGATCCGTAGCAAGTTTAGCTCCTATTCCTTACGTTCCAATCCGCTCCAAGCAACCCTTAGAAGCTCCTAACCAACTCCTCTTCAAGATCCAACTTCAAAAAGTGAAGAACACTTTAGGTTCCAAACCTTGTAGGTTTCGGCCAAGGGGTGATTTTTAGGCTAGGGGTGTGAAATCTTGTCTAACACTTGGTTAATAACCTTCCTAACACATCAAGGAAGAACACTTAAGAGTTTAAGAATTTTTGGACAACTCTTGGTCAAGGATCTTGGCCATTGCCGAGAGCTCCATTCAAGGGAGAGAGTTTTTGTTGTCTAGAAATAATTCTAAGTGTGAGATGATTTCATCCTACTAGTGTGATGATATAACACCACCAAAGGTTAGGATTAAAACATGTGTGTGGTTGAGATTAGGGACAAGTGTGTGTGGGTCCCTTAGTCCACTTGTCCACACAAATATCTTGCACAAGACTTGTCAACTTTGACACCTTACACGCCCAACATGGGCCCACTTGGGGTGACACGTGTCGCCCTCATATTGGTCCAAAATATTTCATCTCCCCAAAATCTCAAGAATTGGTCAAATCTCAAAAACCTTGTGGCCCCCACAAAAACGTAAAAATTTCTCGGGTGGGCCCCACATGACCAAATCTGGAAATAAAATTCCATAATTCTAATATATTCCCAGAAGTCCAAATACCGAAATTGGGAATCCAATTCCCAATAACAACCATTTTTCCTACACGAGGTTCGGAATATTTTCCGTCGGAAATTCAAAATTTTCTTCCCTGTCATACTTAGTGTTATATTCTTGTACGTACTCCTTACATACATACTCTGAAACTACGGTGTAACAGCTGCGGATATATCTTGCATATTGGTTTTGATGCAGTGAAGAGTGATACATCACTCTTCATTTTTCATCTGGTAGTAAGACCGCTACTTATTACTTTACGTGGATGATATTGTTCTTACTGCCTCCTCTGACGGATTGAAAAATGAGATTATTGTCTTGCTTAAGTCCGAATTTGCAACGACTGATTTGAGGAAGCTGAATTATTTTTTAGGGATATCAGTGACCAGGTCTGCCAATCATATGTTCTTGTGTCAGCGTAAGTATGCAGAGTAGATTGTGTACAGGGCTAAGATGGCGAACTGTAAAGAGGTGCCTACTCCAGTTGATTCCAAATCTAAGCTCAGTGCCATGGATGATGCTCTAGTCTCTGATCCTACTCTATATAGGAGCCTTGCAGGTGCACTCCAGTATCTCACTTCACCAGGCCAGACATAGCTTATGTTGTTCAGCAGATGTGCTTATTCATGCATGCCCCCAATGAGTCTCATTTCACTGCTCTTAAGTGTATCATTCGATACATTAAGGGAACTCTTGACTATGGTTTGCACCTAACCCCTCTGCACCAAACAAGTTGCTTTCATATACAGATGCAGATTGGGCAGGGTGTCCGGACACGCGACGCTCCACCTCCGGCTTTTGTGTTTTTTAGGGGATAATCTGATTTCTTGGTCCGCCAAGAGACATGCTACCCTATCTCGCTCCAGTGCCGAGGCTGAGTACAGAGGCGTTGCAAATGTAGTAGCTGAAATTTGTTGGCTAAGAAATTTACTGTTAGAACTTCAGTGTCCTTTGCGTCAGACATCAATTGTGTACTGTGATAACATCTCTGCCATCTATCTGTCTCATAATTCGGTTCAACATCAGCGAACCAAGCACATTGAGATAGACCTACACTTTGTTCGTGAGAAAGTTGCACTAGGTCATGTCAGAGTGTTACATGTTCTATCATCCTATCAGTATGCATATATATTTACCAAAGGACTTCCCAGACAGTTATTTCTTGACTTCAGATCCAGTCTCAGCGTCCGGCCTCCTCCCGCTCCGACTGAGGGGGTGTGTAAACATGTATATTATACAAACAATTGTATCCTTACCCATAATTAGAATATTTTCATATATTGTGTAAATATAATTATGGTAAGACTAGGATTCCTCTTTTGTATAGACTTAGAATTCCTATTGTATAAGGAATGAACATTGTACTCTATATATACTTTGATATTAACGAAAAAACTCCCAAAAAAAAGATTAATATCATCTTAGCGATGCAGGACGGAAAAGTAAAAGAATAAGCATATGAAACAAGAAAATAATACGTAATACATGACAAAGGAATGAAAACTGACTTTCTTCCTTTCACTTTATTTGCTTTTAGGTTTCCTTTTCTTATTTACTCATTGTTATCTCAAAGAGATAATTTATTAAATTTGTTTCCCTTTAATTTACTTTTTTTTTCTTTCTAAACCTCCTTGGAAACAAATAATTTTTTTGGAAGAATACGGAATGAGGAAAAAGAAAGGCCACTAAGCTGTAAAAGTCCATCATTCTGACTCATATTGTTGCAAATATAAGGAAAAAGAAATAAGAAAACAAAATGGAATCAAGACTTTGGAAAAAATGTTGTTGGTGAGGTGTGTCGTATATGTAGGACAATTAAGACACAACTCGTTTATATAACAGAAAAAGATGGCAGTGGAGTAGTAAATATAATATGATGTTTTGGAGTTTGAATTGATATGATGTATTTACCATACAAAATGAGATTTACAGAGTGAATGTGGAATATTCGGATCCCAAAAGTAATACCGAATACCAAGTGTCAAATAAAATAGAAAACTCGTTTCATTTACTTTTAGATTGTTTTTGGCTTTTGGTCTTAGTGGTGTTATTTCTTGTTTTGGAGTGAAAAAGAAAATGGGACTACCCCATGTGACATGTATGTTGTTTACATAGCATCTAATGCATAATAATTTGGGGTTTTATCTGGCAAAAGGCCCCACTTTCACACCAAATTATAAGTTGTTTGCCATTAAGACCAAGTCAATTATTAACACTTTCTGCTATGTAATTTATTTTCAGATCTTTAAAATTTTAAAAGAACAGAAAATAATCCCTTAATAATATTCTTGGTCTGCATTGTATTATATTTATAAAAGAAAACTGGAAACAGACATAAGAAATATTACACTACAAGTCAAATTTGGAAAAATCAGGGAAATGATATCCATCTAATTTCATAGTATATTGTTATTAAACAATCATAAGACATCTGGATTGAAAGAAATAATTCTTAATTATTTTTATTAATGAAAGTCATATATATACAAGTTACACTAGGAAGATCCTCTTTCTATTCTACCTAGAAATTCCTATTCTATTTGAGATTAACTTTACAATTATGATAATATTACACTACTAATTAAGGTAAAAACCTAAGTCTAATATTCATCAAATATACAAGGGAAAGGGAAGGGCCCTACGGTGGCCCCACTGCTGTGCAACTTTCGTGGGCTGCTGGGCTGTTGGCCCATATACTTTAACACACCCCCGCAGTCATAGCAGACGGTCTTCGTATGTTAAGACTGTCTCTAAAATCTTCAAAAAGGACCGAGGGAAGACCCTTTGTAAAGATGTCTGCAATTTGATATCTTGAAGGGACATGATATCTTCATATGTTCAACTCTGGGATCATGCATGAACAAAAACACCTGATGTACGAAATATGTAATATCAGGTTGCGTGAACGCCGATATCAAGAGGCGCGCTGAAGATCGCGATACCGGTCGGATCCGCATAGGAGAGCTACCGCAGACTCCAACTTGGGTTTAGTATTAACTGGAGTAGAAGTGGACTTACAGGATGACATCCCAACCCTCTCAATGATCTCTGCTGCATACTTCCTCTGTGATAACAACAATCCGCATGCATGACGAGTGACTGCAATCCACAAAAAATAACTCAATGGGCCAAAGTATTTCATGGCAAACTCAGAACTGAGCATTGTTATATTAGACTTTCGCAAAGCATCAGAAGAGGCAGTCAAGATAATATCATCAACATATAACAATATATAAGCCATGGAAGAATCCCGACGATATATGAATTATCAGATCTACTGTGCGAAAAACCCATAGTCGAAACATAGTCAGCAAACCTCTTATACTAAGCCCTTGGAGACTGCTTAAGCCCATACAAGTACTTCTTCAATAGACATACATGATTAGGATATCTTGTATCCCTGAACTCCAATGGCTGATGCATATACACTGTCTCCTGAAGATCACCATATAGAAAATCATTCTTCACATCTAGCTGATGAATGGGCAGGATTTGGAAAGAGCCAAGCCGAGCACAATACGAATGGTAGCCGGACTGACTACCAGGCTAAATGTCTCCCCACAATCCACACCAACCTGCTGAGTCTTCCCATCGCCTACAAGTCAAGCCTTATGACTCGCAAATGAACCATCAGAATTATCCTTATGAACAAAAATCCACATAGACCGAATAAATTAACACCAGATGGATGGGGTACCAACTCCCACGTCTTATTGTCAATAAGAGCATTATATTCCCCGGTCATGACAATTTTCTAATTAGGGCCATTTAAGGCAGACACATGATTACGGGGTAAGGGGAATTTAAGAACATTAGAATTCAAATTAAAATGTCTTTCTGGTTTAAAAATACCCCATTGACTGCGAGTGACTCGACCAAGAATATGGGCTGGATTGGGTAAATTTTGGGAAATTTGGATTTTTTTTGGAATTACCGTCGAAGGCGCCTCGACGCAGGGATCAAGGGTCGCGGCGCCAGAAGAGTTGTAGAGCTCTCTAAAGTTTTGCGTCAGCAACAAACGTAGGTCGCTGCTACCGCCGACGAAATTTCATTCTACCATCGATGGCAGCGCCGCGCTGGTCTCCTAAGGTCGCGACATTTGGCGACATTTTTTGTAAAAAATCTGAAAATGATGTTGAACATATAGGGAGATATCATCATCCAAAAAATCATATGAACTAGGCACGAGTATTTCTACTTTTGAAAACGGAAATTGGGATTCATCAAAGAGGACATGACGACTAATGATGATTCGTTTAGAAGATAAATCAAAACATTTATAACCACGGTGATTTGATGGAAAACCCAAAAACACACAAGGAGTAGAACGTGCCTGAAGTTTGTTGATTGTAGTGGATGGAAACAAATGATAACATAAGCATCCAAAGACCCTAAAATGAGAATACGAATGAGTCTTATTGTTAACACTTGGAGAGGGGATGAATATGTCAAACCTTTGGAGGGAGAATATGAAGTAGATCGGTAGCCATTTGTAGCGCATGATGCCAAAACAATGGACGGACAAAAGAATGAACCAATAAAGTGCGAATAATATTATTAATGGTATGAATTTTATGCTCGCTTTTCCCGCTTGTGAGGACGATGAGGACAAGAAAAATGAAAAGTTATCCTATTTTGTGCACAAAACTCCCGAAAGTCCCCATTGTCATCTCTTTACCATTATCACATTGAATGTTCTTTATTTTTCGTTCGAATTGAGTTCTGATGAAAGCTCTAAATTTTATGAAAATGGAAAAAACTTGAGATTTTTTCGCAATTGGAAACGTCCATAAATATTTAGAATAGTCATATAAAAATAAAACATAATAACAATGACCCATAGAACTGAGAACCGGAAATGTCCATAAATTACTATGAATAATGTCAAATGGAATTGAAGTATTGTAATTCGAAGCTACAAATGGTAACATAATTATTTTTCCCAAAGCACAGGATTGACAAAGTGGAGTACTACGCGTACCCTTACAAGAAATAAACTTATGTCTATCTAAAGAAGATAAAGTAGACGAGCCCGGATGGACCTAGACGAACATGCCACAAGGAAGGAGCAAGAGCTACAAAAGTGGATGTCATAGCTTGACGAGAGATGCTGAGACTCGGTGTGATTGGATAAAGATCCCCCCTACTGTCACACCTCATGAGATGACTCCCCGTCTTGAAATCCTTCAGAGAAAACCCAAATGGATCAAAATTAATAAAAACCCAATTATAAGTGGTGAATTACGGACATACACCAATTTTTTAATCAAATTTGAGGCATGAAGGGTATTTTTCAGGACAAGTGGTGGATGAGGAGGGGACAAAGTTTTATTACCATAACCCTTAATTGAAATAGAATTGCCATTACCAGCGCTATACCACGATTAGTGCTCAAATCGAATAAGACGGCAGAGTACCATGGTCGGATGTCATGCTGGTAGTGCCACGGTGTCCACGTACAATTAGTGGTTCGAAGCCGAGCCCGCGTGTGCATCATCGCTTCAATGTCGGTATGAGGGGCCCATCAGCGTGGTGGGCTTGATGGGGCGAGGCCCAAGTATACCGGATCACGCGTAGCCTATACACCGTCCGAAACCTGAGTCCGACTCGGAAGAAGCCGCCACGACGCCAGATCGTGTCACGACCAACCGGTTCGTGGATCGTGCCTTACCCGCACCTGGCATATACATCGTAGTAATCGAACATAAAACAAGACATGAAATATCGAAGTGTAAAACAATTATCGAGAAAATTCGCTTTCGGCATAATATATAAAACTTCAATCCGAATAGCTACATCCCATGACAACCCCGCCACAACAAGCATTACATACCTCTACGAATGCTATGATAACGACGACGGACAGGCCCCGCCATACCTCGAATGTAAGCACCTACAACAATAGGACTATACTAAGAAAAGCCTCCGAGGGACTGAGCTTCCCAAACGCCGAATCGGACTCCTAAGAGCGGTGATCAACGATCGTGTACCTTTACTGCGGATGAACGCAGCCCGGGCGAGGTCAAGACAACAGTACCAAGTATGTGAATCAAAATATCAGAAATGAAATCATAGTAGTCTATATAAAACAGGAGACATGTATGATAACCAAACTACAGTTCACAATAAATAAGCAGTCATGTTAAGTCAGGGACTCACGCCCTCAAATTCATCACTCAAATATAACAATGGGTCTCACGCCCACAACATCAATCATGCCCGTGGAATACCTTCCTCACTGCCGGCAGTCTATGATATAAAAGCACCAAGGAATACACATGAACACCAGGTCCCACCTGTGTCATCATAAAACCGTACGGGGTAAGTACGAAGGCATAGCCGACACAATCAAGTTACTATCACAAACCAACACAATCAAGTTATACACACAAGGTACTTTCTACTATATGATTAACAAGATCGGGTTTTTATCCCAAGGTACTTCATACATTAACTCTTTAAAAGATACGTTACTTTCACAAAAGTCACACAATACCCGTAGTATATGAAAATAGAGTGATTATCTTTTGAAGTAAATCAAAACACTTCTCTTTGTAAAATCAAGTAACAACATTCTTTTCCAAACGTTCCAAGTTTGCCTAATTTCAATTACTCAAGTTTCTCATTTTCGAAAGGTTTGTAGTTCATAGTTTTAATCCTTTAAAACAATTTGAGAAACATATACCTTATGTGTGAGTAGATTATTCTTGTTCATAACAATCTCGATACAACAGCCATGATCTAGGAAATGTAATATCATTTTGTCTCATCTTAGCTTCTATGCAGATGGTAGTTTCTACTGGTTTTAATAATACTTTATTAGTCAAAACATTTCCCTTTATTAGCGCTGCTGTGGTTTGTTCGATACTTATTCTGATTCAAATCAAGAAACATAATTCCTTTTGAAAACCAAGTACTCATTACTCACGAATGAGGTTTCACACTTTTTAACAAAATTCAATTAAGTCAAGTCTCTTATCTTTTAAGATCAAGTCTCTTAACTTCTTAAATCAATAAATCATTCTTTTTATCTCTCTTAAGCCGTTATACCTAACTTCCCATAAAGCTAGTATAACTCTTAAGCTTTTAAAACCAAGTATTATTCTTCTGTTAAAAATGATTCAGTATTCTTTTGAAATACTTCAAGATTATTCAGGCTTAAGTCAAAAGACATTGCCGTAATTATTATTCAGTTAACACACGTACGCCTACCGTACTATATATATATTCTTTAAAATATCATGCTCAAGAGGATAGGAAGAATCACATACCTCGCGACGATTATCGACTATTAGCAAAACGCTCCACTTATAACCCGCTTAGCCTTGTCCACCTTTCAAGTAGCACATGCTACTCACGTAACATTCAACCTATAAAGGTTATACAAGTCTATCAAAGTCTAGACTACTCGGAGAATAAATCTAGATACAAGATTCTACGGAAATTTGGGCAATTTCTTCCCTACCCACAAACTTCACAAGTCTATCTGATACACCCTATGTAATTACAGTTCAGTTCTCTTCTTTAAATTCAGGCTTAAGTCCAAAGACATTGCCGCAAAACTAAGTTCAGTTCTATATATAGTATACTACAACTATATTTTCCTACAACATGTAATTTCTAATTACAATAGGGGGGACAAGATATTTACCTCGGTAAGCCCAAAATTATCCAAGTATAAATGTCGGTCCTTAGCAACGTTTAGCTCCTACTCCGGGTGCTCCAACCCGCCTAAACCACCCTTAGAAGTTCTAACCAACTTCTACGTAATATTCCAACTAACTATGGAGATTTTCCTATGGTTTCGTTTTTGGATCGACTAAAGTGTAATAGTATTTCTGGCTTTTCAGATAGGTATAACCTGGAATACTACAAGGTATTAGGGCCAAGGTATTTTGGGTATAGTAACAATACTTTGGAGAGTATTTCTACCAAGAGGGGGGTATTTATACGAGACAACACCACAAGGGGTGTATACCTCTACCAACCCCACTAGGAGTGGGTACTCTCGCCATGGGAAGGGACTCTGGCCAAGGGCCTCACGAGGGGAGGACGAGAACACTACAAGAGAGGGGAGGTTTTTAGACTTAGGAAATTTATTTGGATGAAGAAGTCTTCAAAGAGGGAGGTATTTATAGTGCAAAGGCCAACCAACGACCAAGATCTAGCCAGTGCTATGCAAGTGTAGGCCAAGATATGCCCAAGTGCCCCCTAGTCCCTACTCCTTAAAACCTCACAAAATATCCTACCAACTATGGCACCACTTTCGGCCAAGCTACCGCCCCACACTCCACCAACTTGAGGGTGACAAGTGTCGCCCTCTCGTTGGTCCAAAATGTTTCGTCTCTCGGAAAAATCCGCAAAAAATAAAAATGACATAACCGGAATTTTCCCTTTGCAAGTTATGTAAAACGTTTCGTCGAAAAACGACTCTAACCGGGTGTTGTGCACAAAGTAAAATCGGCCAAGCCACTTTAAAGCCCAAATTTTTCTACGCACGCCCCACGCATATACTCTGGAAATACGGGGTATAACATTCTCCCCTCCTTAGAAATATTCGTCCCGAATGTTCCTTCTAAGTCTCAAAACAAACGCGCGCCAGTATAGTCTTCACCACTATACTTACAAGAACAAACCTGCTACATCTGGCCACAGAAACACCCGCGCAAAATACTTCCATCCAAGTCTACGAGGAAACACCTCTAATTTCACCACAAATACCTCTCTCCGGGGTCTAAAATATACTTCCTTCGCACCTTCTCTTTACAAAAGAAATGATCACATCTATGCTCGCCATACATGCTCGCTTCTTCCCTTACGTGTCGTACCCTTCTTTCACACTCGAACTCTTCCTCATAACCTACCACATTTCTGTTTGAACAAGTATAAACCAACTATCAGAATCCTTGCCAACATCGAACCAATCGACCGGCAACTGACACTTCCGTCCCTACAAGGCTTTATAAGGCGACAACCGAACACTGAAATGGTAGCTTAAACACTCCCACCACAGGAGACAACAATCCCCACAACTACCCCTGAAATCCAAACACCGCCCGAGGCGAACGCGATTCGAGACTCACCGAGTTCCTAACCCTGCTCGTAAAACTTCCGAAAAAGAAATGTAGTAACACGGGCTCCATCGTCATAAGGTGAAGGTAGGCACCCTGCAACCTTACAACCTTTTCGATATAACGCCTCACATAACCTCTCTCGCCGAGTGAAGGTCTTTGCTAGAAGGCAAGACGGGCTAACCTCCCCGGCCCGACTCCTGGTCGAACGCATCCACGAACTCGTACGCTGGTTAACTAAACTTGGGCCTAACACCCTCGTGACTTATCACAAGGCGGATCACCACAAACCGACCCCACCACCAAACAAGCCGCGGTTGACCCGCCACGTGGCCTCAACCCGACCCGCAACGCCAGAAACACTAGCTCCCGAAGGAACCATCTCACTAATCCACGCATTTAAAACCTAGCGGCCTTTTTAGCTCAACTACCCCTTTCATTCCACACTACTTAGGACTTATCCCAAACATAGCTCACGCGGCACTACGACCGACACGGTCAAACATAGCAATAAATCTTTACCCAAGATGACCTTACCTCTAAGGTCTCCACGTATAACATTCTAAGGTTCACACCTTTCCTATCCCCAAATCTTTCCCGACACAACCATGATTTCTAATCACAACTAACACACCGCTATCGTAACATAGCACTTATGATATACCCATCTTAACACACATATGATCTCTGCAGGTTAAGGATAAACTCAGATTCACCGCTTCACTCCCTATGTCGTTTCTAATCAAACCCGCCTGTAGGCACATAACTGGGCGTGACGAATCGTCACCGATCATGAAGGTTGAGTCCTCCTACTTGCATCCTCCTACTAGGACATCTCACGACACGGCTCGACGGCCGCCAGAAACGAAAGCACCAACAAAAGACGACATTCCCGGACGACATCCGCCACACCGTGAATACCGAGGGAAAATCAACTACCGGCCGAGCCTACGGTAGTCGTGAACCTAAACTCGAGCTCACTAACTCCTGACCGTGGATGTGCATATCTAATTCGGCCGAGGCGTTCGCCTCAAAGTTACCAAAGGACCTCATTGCTCGCCCTCTTCGCTATCCTCGTTAACCCGCTGATCTCTACGTTACTTGGCTCACGCGCATAAGCCCGCATACGTGCCATGCTCAAGCTTCAATCAAGAATTACTCTTGCACAACCTCTCTTAGATAGTCATCAAGACTCGCGTACATCCAGATACTCTCCGTAGCCAAATCCATACCTAGTAATGGTCGCTTTTGCAATCTATATTCTCTGCTCCTGGCCGTGGAACCGGCGTTCAAATATCATGGCCGCAGAGGAATCGCCGCCACGTGCTAAACTCATTGGGCTAGTGACGCCGCATAACTCCCCGAATGAAAACACCACCCTGTGTGATGATCGGGCTCAGTGCCTCGTAACCTCTCAACTCTATTCGCAGCCTCCTGCCGCCTCCCGGGCCCGGCTTGCCCTACGCGAGGCATAACTGCAGTGGAAAGAAATACGTTAGAGGTCCAACTTACAACACGCCTCTAAGGCACGATCTCAGAGTGAGAAGAATGGAAACCAATCCTAAATATCCTATAGCCTCTCGACATTATCGTGCGCACAACACACCGATAATCAAGACTTCATCGATACGGCTCAGACACTTTCCGAGGATTAATCGCTCGATACCACTTTTGTCACGACCAACCTGCCCGGATCGTGCCTTACCCCGAACCCAAGTAGACATACATCGAGTAATCACGAACATAAAACAAGACATGAAATATCAAGAAGTGTAAAACAATTATCGAGAAAATTCGCTTTTCGCATAATATATAAAACTTCAATCCGGTCAGCTACATCCCATGACAACCCCGCCACAACAAGATTACATGCACTTCTACGAATGATATGACAACGACGACGACAGTGGTTCGCTATACCCCGAATGTAAGCACCTACAACAACAGGGACTATACTAAGATAAGCCTCCGAGGACGGAGCTTCCCAAACGCCGAATCGCGACTCCTAAGAGCGAGGATCAACGATCGTGTACCTTACTCGCGCAGATGAACGCAGCCTCAAGCGAGGTCGATAACAGTACCAAGTATGTGAAATCGAAAATATCAGAAATGAAATCATAGTAGTCTATATAAAGCAGAGACACGTATGATAACCAAACTACAATTCACAATAAATAAGCAATATGTCAAGTCGACTCACGCCTCAAAGTCATCACTCAAATATAACAACGGGTCTCACGCCCACAACATCAATCACGCCCGTGGAATACCTTCCTCACCGCTTCAGCCTCATGATATAAAAGCACCAAGGAATACACATGAACACCGTGTCCCAACCGTGTCATCATAAAACCGCACGGTAAGTACGGCGCATAGCCGACTACTAAAACCTACAGCATAACAAGGTCATAAATCAGATTACGATCTGTCTGCACCGCCACATGATCAAAGCCGCCACTCGCTCGCAGATCTAATGCGCTGCCTAGCCCCGAACTTCTCAGAGCCCGCACGGGCCACCCAATGGCCCGCATGAGGTATTCCCGCATCGAGGGTAGCTACTCCCTACAGCCGCCCCGACTCGCCGTCCACATGGCCACATAGACCGCATGACCCCAAAGGCCGCACACTAACCTGGAACTCCCGCAGTTCCGCATAGGCCACACAGACCCGCATAAGGTATTCTCGAATCATAGGTCACACAGACCGCTCGAAGTCTACCCCGTGACGGAGGGCAAATTAACCCCTAATCATGAGTGATACAATACTAACATAACAGCTTATCGTTTAAACAACATAAGCACAATCAAGGGAAACCCCTTTACACAAACATCACAAGATACTAACCCACGTTGCATCCTAGCATATTTACTTAACAAATCAACAAGAAAGTATTACAAGGCTATCACAAACCAACACAATCAAGTTATACACACAAGGTACTTTCTACTATATGATTAACAAGATCGGGTTTTTATCCCTAAGTACTTCATACATTAACTCTTTAAAAGATACGTTACTTTCACAAAAGTCACACAATACCCGTAGTATATGAAAATAGAGTGATTATCTTCAAGTAAATCAAAACACTTCTCTTGTAAAATCAAGTAACAACATTCTTTTCCAAACGCTCCAAGTTTGCCTAATTTCAATTACTCAAGTTTCTCATTTTCAAAGGTTTGTAGTTCATAGTTTTAACTTTAAAACAATTTGAGAAACATATACCTTATGTGTGAGTAGGTTATTCTTGTTCATAACAATCTCGATACAATGTACCATGATCTAGAAATGTAATATCATTTTGTCTCATCTTAGCTTCTATGCAGATGGTAGTTTCTATCGGTTTTAATAATACTTTATTAGTCAAAACATTTCTTTATTAGCGCTGTGGTTTGTTCGATACTTATTCGATTTCCAAAATCAAGAAACATAATTCCTTTTGAAACCAAGTACTCATTACTCACGAACGAGGTTTCACACTTTTAACAAAATTCAATTAAGTCAAGTCTCTTATCTTTTAAGATCAAGTCTCTAACTTCTTAAATCAATAAATCATTCTTTTTATCTCTCTTAAGCCGTTATACCTAACTTCCCATAAAGCTAGTATAACTCTTAAGCTTTTAAAACCAAGTATTACTCTTCGTTAAAATGATTCAAGATTCTTTGAAATACTTCAAGATTATTCAGCTTAAGTCAAAAGACATTGCCGTAATTATTATTCGCTTAACACACGACGCTCACCGCATATATATATATTCTTTAAAATATCATGCTCAAGAGGATAGGAAGAATCACATACCGCGACGATTATCGACTATTAGCAAAACGCCCACGGCTTATAACCCTACTAGCCTTGTTCACCTTTCAAGAGCACATGCCACTCACGTAACATTAAACCTATAAAGGTTATACAAGTCTATCAAAGTCTAGACTACTCGTAGAATAAATCTAGATACAAGATTCTACGGAAATTTGGGCACTCTTCCTACCCACAAACTTCAAGTTCATCAGAATACACCCATGTAATTACAACAGTTCTTCTTTAAATTCAGCTTAAGTCCAAAGACATTGCCAGAAACTAAGTTCAGTTCTATATATAGTATACTACAACTATATATTCCTACAACATGTAATTTCCAATTACAATAGTGGACAAGATATTTACCCTGTAAGCCCAAAATTATCCAAGTATAAACGTCGGTCCTTAGCAACGCTTAGCTCCTACTCCGGTGCTCCAACTCGCCTAAACCACCCTTAGAAGTTCTAACCAACTTCTACGTAATACTCCAACTAACTATGGAGATTTTCCTATGGTTTCGCTTTTGTGGACCGACTAAAGTGTAATAGTATTTCGGCTTTTCAGATAGTATAACCTCGAATACTACAAGGTATTAGGCCAAGGTATTTTGGGTATAGTAACAATAATTTGGAGAGTATTTCTACCAAGAGGGGTATTTATACGAGACAACACCACAAGTGTGTATACTTTCTACCAACCCCACTGGAGTGGGTACTCTAGGCTGGAAGGGACTCTGGCCAAGGGCCTCACCAAGGGGAGGGACAAGAACACTACAAGAGAGTGGGGAGGTTTTTAGACTTAGGAAATTTATTTGGACGAAGAAGTCTTCAGCGGTGGTATTTATATGGCGCAAAGGCCAACCAACGGCCAAGATCTAGCCAAGCACTATGCAAGTGTAGGCCAAGATATGCCCAAGTGCCCCCTAGTCCCTACTCCTTAAAACCCTCACAAAATATCCTACCAACTATGGCACCACTTTCGCCAAGCTACCGCCTCTGACACTCCACCAACTCGAGGTGACAAGTGTCGCCTCTCGCTGGTCCAAAATGTTTCGCCTCTAAAAATCCGCAAAAATAAAAATGACATAGCCGGAATTTTCCTTCGCAGTTATGTAAAACGCTTCGCCGAAAACGACTTAACCGTGTCAGGCAAAGTAAAATCGCCAAGCCACTTTAAAGCCCAAATTTTTCTACGCACGCCCTACGCATATACACCGGAAATACGGGTATAACACACCGCTGATTGATATCGGTAGCCGCGCCGTAAGGTCGAGCCGCGACATCGTGAGGAGCCGAACCCATCACATCGCTTGCAGGCCTCAGGCTCGTAATCAAGCATTATTGCCGACGCTTTCGTTGTTGCCGCCACGATTCTTGCCATTATTCTTCCAATTCTGGCCCTTCTTACCACCCCCGTTGTTGTGATTTTGAGTCACGCTGGTTGGATTGGAAGGAGAAAATTGAAAGCGCCATCATGACGGCAAGGTCGCCCCAATCGCTACTTTCTTATCCAATCCGACTTCCTCCAAAGTAAGCATAACGAGCTTGATAAAATCCTCGGCGGGTTACTCGATTTAATAATCAAGCAACACCTCTATAGACTCGACAGTTCGCAACTATCCAAGAACTAGACGACCATTAGAAATAGGAAAACCCACATTGCTGAGTTGGTCTGCCAAGTCCTTGAGGTGTTTGCAATAGGAAGAAACGTTTTGAAAATTCTCCATAGCCACCGCGAATTTCGCCAAGCGATAACAATTTAGAATGATTGTTATCTTCGAATATGTCTCGCACCGATCCCCGCCGCCATAGCCATGGAGTTGGGTTCCATAATCGCTCATAAAAGATCCAAGGAGATAGTGGCATATCGACATTTTCTAGGTCAAGAATGATAGGGATGACACTCTTGATGTTAGATAATGCGGCAGATGAAAATTGTTCTTATCAACCATAGGAATAGAACAACAAGATCTCGAGAAGGAATTTGTGAGGAGGATTTTGGAAGAGAAGATACTCGGTTTTTGGTAAGAAAGAAGAACAAAAATCGAGCATTTTGGACAAAATCCGAGAGATTTGTAGAGGAAATTTGAGGAGACGAGGCAAGGTAAAGAGAACCTGACTTTGATACTACGAAAGAAATAATCCCTTGATTATTCTTATTAATGAAAGACATATATACAAGTTACACTAGGAAGATCCTCTTCATATTCTACCTAGAACTCCCTATTCTATTTGAAGACTAACTTTACAATTATGGTAATATTACACTACTAATTAAGGTACAAACCTAAGTCTAATATTCACCAAATATACAAGGAAAGGGAAAGGCCCCCCCGGTGGCCCCACTGCTGTGCAACTTCCGTGGGCTGCTGGCCCATATACTTTAACATGGACCACTTTAGATAGAACTATCTGGATACTATATTTAGTTAAAATTGATTTGACAAATAACTATAATTAGAAAGCTTTGAAATGCATCAAAATCACAACTTTGTTCATTTGTATAATTAAGTAGTTTTACTTACACATCTTCTCTACTTTAACAAAATTCAATGGACTTAATTAGCCTGGGAAATATCTAAAACGACCGTTTCTTTCGTTTGTGCATGTTGGAATTTTTGTAATGTGAACAGCGATGGAAGATCTGAAAGGTTAGACAAGATATAATGGTAGTAACGTTTGCTGAGTCGACTGATGACACTCTATCTTTAAGGCAAAATTACTCCCGTATATAATGGCTTACAGAAAGTGGGTAATAGCCTCCCAAGATAAAACAACAACAACTTTCACAAGTACAAGTCAAATACTTGTGAATCTTTAGAAGAATTAAGAACTCATTGCTAGAAGAAGAATGAGAGGCTCTCAAATAATCTCCAAATTTTGTATTTGTTTTGGATGAGTTCAAATGCGAGTCGAGACTCTATTTATAGTGCAACACGCCATTCACATGCTATGTGAACGCATTAAACGGGTGTCTTGAGCACTTCAAAGAGTGTCTAGAATCGCCAAAGGTTGGTAGATTCATGGCCTCTACGTGAGCTCAAACTTCGTAAAAACCTTTGGTTTTCTGCTCACTACACGCGCAGAGCGCCGCTGGAGGAAGCCGCAAAAATAGTCGAACCAAACTTTGAGCTACTGGACGACAAGCACCGCGACCCTTGTCCAGGTAGCGCCGCGACTGGGCCGTCGTGGGTTTCGCGTCGCGACTGTTACTACCGCAAATCTTCCCCAATTTTGTAATTTGCACATTTCTTCTTTCTCATACGGCGCCACAACTCTTCCCCAATTTTTGTAATTTGCACATTTCTTCTTTCTCATACCGTCGTGGGAGACTCATCAATTTGGCCAATTAATTGTCCATCCTTACATGTCTTAAGAATACTTAACTTATGTACCAAAATCTCTTTCACTACTTAAAATTTAGCGATATTGTACGACGCATGCATGTGTGTGAAAATAATATTTCCAACACGCGACCCCATGTGTTCAAGTCATTTAGGATGGGATAAACTCAATCCCACTAGGTAGATTTCCAACAATCCCTCTTGAATGAGGTGTTGGTGCACGCAAGGTGCTAACCATTAGCAATCTATCAACGGAAGTGTATTGCATCGATAGCCTACGACCTTGAATCTTCCTTAGTCGAATACCATCAGATATATTTACTACGTGGTGAACGTGATGTCTTGAACCGTCAGTATTTAGTATATGCCAAGACAATGATAAAGACACAATAACTATACAATCTCTTGTTTCTTCTTTATTGTTTTATCCGCTGTCGTGGACACACTTGGATTCTTGCCGCGCATTTATCGAGGCGGCCCGCCTTGCACTTAAATAAGTGATCTCCTACAAGGTACCATGTCGTACCCCACTATACGAGTGTTAGGAATTATTAAAAGTGTCCTTATCTTAACCTCGACTCCCGAGGGTTATGTTAAGACTTTGACACTTAACCGGTACCCACCATGCAGGTAGCACTTTTAATGTCTATCACGGGAAGGCTCTAGATTTGTGTTTCCATGCGAATCAATATTAGAAGTTCTCTTGCTTTTCTCGGCGCCACCGAGCCTTTACAACTTAATTTTCCCATTGAACCAAATTTATGGGATCTCCAAATATGGTTGGGCAATACCACCGTGACGCCTTATTGCTTAGGTTTTAAGCCCATTCCCCTAGACATGCAGAACATCAGATCTTTGGGTAATCCCTTAGTCAAAGGGTCAGCTATATTCTCCTTAGATTTTATGTAATCGATGGAGATGATACCCGTGGAGATCAATTGCTATCAGCTTATGTCTCATACGAATGATCGAGACTTGCGTTATATATGTTACTTCGTGCCTTTCCTAATGTCGACTGACTATCGCAGTGGATCATTACTGAAGGTACGGATTATCCCAAAAAGGGATACTCTCCAAGAAGTCATGAAGTCACTTAGCTTCTTCACATGCTTTGTCTAAAGCGATGAACTCCGATTCCATAGTGGATCGGGAGATGCAAGTTTGTTTGGAGGACTTCCAGGACACTTCACCACCAATTGTAAAAATGTACCTATCAGCGGACTTGGTGTTCCTTATATCGATATCCAGCTTTGCATCACTGCACTTCTAATGCACCGATACCTCGAGTAATGTAATCTGTATGACATAATCTATTTCAAATACTGTGGTATTCAATTAAGCGCTTTCCAATGGTCATGTCCGGGATTACATGTAAACCTCGCCAATTTATTGACAACATAAGCGATATCAGGTCGGGTATAGTTTGTTACATACATCAAATTGCCGATTACCTGCGCATATCGCTTCTGAAGCGCGGGTGCACCATAATTTTATCAATGCTTTGATTCATATCCATTGGTGACTTTAATGGCAGACAATCAAACATCTCAAACTTTCTCAAAACATTCTCTATGTAATGAGACTGAGACAACACTAGTCCGTCGGATGTTTTAGAAATCTTAATTCCTAAAATGACATCTGCGATACCCATGTCCTTCATGTCAAAATATTATTTTAACATGTTCTTTGTTTCCAGGATCAAGGTTCGACTACTACCTGTGATCAACATGTCGTCTACGTAGAGGCAAATCATGACAAATGAGTCAGAGTTTCCTTTCACGTAAACACATTTATCACATTCGTTAATGGAGAAACCTTTTGATAGTAGTGTACTATCAAATTTTTCATGCCATTGTTTGAGAGCTTGTTTAAGCCCATACAGAGATTTGACAAGTCTATAAATTTTCTTCTCTTGTCCTGAAACTACACACCCCTCGGGTTGTTCCATGTATATTTCCTCTTCCAAATCTCCATTTAGGAAGACAGTCTTAACATCCATTTGATATATTTCAAAGTCATGCAGTGCTGCGATGACAATGAACACCCTTATAGAGGTCATTCTAGATATCGGGGAGTACGTATCAAAGTAGTCAAGGCCTTCAGTTTGTCGGTATCCCTTAGCTACCAACCTAGCCTTGTATTTGTCTATAGATACATTAGCTTTGTACTTTCGCTTAAGTACCCACTTACAATCTAGTGGTTTATTTCCCAGAGGAAGATCAACCAACACCCAGTTGTGATGATGGATTCTATCTCACTTTCCATAATTTCTTTCTAAAACGGTGCTTCTGGAGTTGTCATTGCCTCAACAATTGTCCGTGGTTCATTCTCAACCAGATAAGCTAGAAAGTCTCTCACAAAGAATTTCTCTTTCCTGACCCTTTTACTTCGCCTAGGTTTAACCTCAGGATCAGTTGGTTTATCATTCACATATGTATCCACTTGGTCAGAGTCATCGGATTTCGAAGAATCATGACTCTGTTTGCGCGAAGTGACTTCATTTTTCTTTTTAGGAAAGATTGTTTCAAATAATACATCATTCCTTAATTCTAGTATTTACTCCCGTGAATATCTGGTACGCTTGACTTATGTACCATAAAGCGATAAACACTACTGTTATTTGCTTAGCCGATGAATATGCAATCTACAGTCTTAGGTCCTATCTTGACCTATTTTGATTTAGGTACCTCGACCTTAGCCAAATAACCCCATACTCCTAAGTATTTGTAAGAGGCTGCCTTACCATTCCATAGCTCGTATGGAGTTTTCTCCGTGCCTTTATGAGGGACTCTATTAAGAATCATGTTAGCAGTAAGAACTGCCTCTCCCCACATGTTTTGTGCAAGGCCAAAATTGAGAAGCAGGGCGTTCATCATTTCCTTTAGCGTACGGTTCTTGCGTTCAGCAACACCGTTTGACTGAGGAGAGTATGGTGTAGTCGTTGATGAATTATGCTGGATTGGGCACAATATTCCTCAAATAGAGCTATATATTCTCCCTCTCTATCACTACAAATCGCTTTGATCCATAGGCTCAATTGATTTTCAACCTCAACTTTATAGCGTTTAAAGGCATCAAACGCTTCGTCTTTACTTTTGAGTAAGTAAAGGTAACAATAACTTGTGCTATCATCAATGAAGGTCACAAAGTACTTGTTCCCCCTCTAGTTTGAGCGAACTTTAAATCACGCATGTCCGTGAATGAAGTTCTAGAGAGAGGTATCTCGTTATATGGAACTAAATACGACTTGGTGAGTTTTTCTTACACATACCTCACATTTAGAGCGAGGGTTTATAGCGTCGGATGGCAACAATGCCAACTTTACCAATAGTTGAATTGATTGGTAGTTTACGGTCCTAATCTATGATGCCATAGATTGACGACTCAAGAAAGTAAGAAGACATTATCATTTTCATTGATATCATGGATTACAAACACGGTGTTCAATTTAAAGAGGCCTTCACGCAAATCCTCTTCCTACAAAGATGTCATTCTTAGTAATTACAAATTTTCCGGATTCGAAATCCGGCATGCACTAGCATTGTTCCTAAGACCAGATTTCTTCGGATGTCTGGAACATGCATCACGTTCTTCAGCTTGAGATCTTTGCCGGAAGTCATCTTGAGAACCACTATGCCTTCTCCTAACACATCTGAAGAAGCATTTTTGCCCATATAGAGCTTCTCGTCGACAACTGCAGTATAGGTGGAGAAAGCATTCCTGTCGGGCATATATGACGGGTAGCACCCGTATCTAACCACCACTGCTTGGGGTTATCCACCAAGTTTTCTTCTAGCACCACGACTGAGAAGTCTTCAATCATGTCATTGAGATCTTTGTCTGCAACGACGTTAGCCTTGGCTTTCTTCTTGCCTTTTTCCTTGGCCTTCTCTTGCTGCTCGTGCTTAAGTCAAGGCAGCTTAACCACGTGGCCAGCCTTGCCAGTGATGACAGCTTTCCTTTGAACTTTTCACGCTCGACTCTTACCATCTTTCTAAACTTTTGTTTCTTACTCGATTGCCTCCGAAGTTCAACTATGTTCGCCGACTCGACGAATTGTTTGCCTTTAAATAAGGTCTTCTTGTTATCCTTATGAATATGGAGCTTGATAACAAGTTCTTCAAGAGTCATCTCCTTGGATTTGAGCTTGAGATAACTCATGAACTCGCTCCACAAGCGGAGGCGCTCAATCAGAGAAGCAACCAAGAATGCTTTGTTAGACTTCATGTCTTCTAGTTCCAGATCATGAGTGATAAACTGAAACTCTTGAACTTGTGACATGACAGACTTGTTGTCACGACCCGATCCCGGGCCCGTGACTGGTGCCTTACCCGGGCACCCTAGTAGATATACATCAGAGTAACCAGCGGAAATAAACTTACAACATAGAACAATGTAAGATAAGAAATAGTCTAACCCAAAAAGAGATTGCCTTTCAAAGATGTATATATATCAAAGTCCGATATACATCCTTTACAAACCCCATTTACAACAGACTACTGCACTTAAGAGTTTATAACAACTATGACGGGACAGGGCCCCGCCATACCCCTGAATGTACAAAACCTACAATGACATGGAATCATACCAAAAGATAAGCCTCCGGAGAAATGGAGCTTTCCCAAAAGCTGAACGGTGATCCTATGAGCGAGGTTCAACAACCGAGTACTTACTCATGCAGACGTAACACACCTCAAGGAGGTCAAGCATAACAGTACAGAGTATGTGAAATCAGAAGCATCAGAATGAAATCATAACATTTCCAAACAAATCCATAAATATGTATGAAAACCAATTAACCGCATTACTGCCACAACATAAACAAGAGCAAATAGGTGTAACGTAACCGGTCTTTTCTAGGCCGCTAATGATCAAAGCAGGGTCATTCGCCCATAGTATCATTGTGCGAGCCTAATCCTGGAACTCCCGCAGTCCGCATAGGTCCCGTGGACCCGCATGAGGTACTCCTCGCATAGGGGGTAGCTAACCCGCGACATCTTCCCGACTTCGCAACCGCATGGCCACTGGACCGCATGAGGTATTCCTCGACGGCAGAACACACCCGAGCGATTCCCGACTATCAGAGTCTGCAGATAGGTCTCATGGACTCGCATGAGGTATTCTCGACGGTAGCTAACCCGCGCTCAGAATAAGTCGTAGGGGTGAGTGATATAATACTAACACAACCGCTTATCGTGAAACAACATAAGCACAACAAGAAAAACCCCTTACACAAACGCCACAAGACACTAACACGCCAGTAGATCATAACATGTTTACTTATCAAACCAACTTACTACACCTTCGTAAATCATTACAAGACTTTTATAAACATGTGAGTAAACCGCTCTTTTATCTTCCTTAAGTCGTTATACCTAACTTCCCATAAAGCTAGTATAACACTTAAACCTTTTAAGACATCAAAACAATCACATTTGTTTGGAAAACCAAGAGAACATATTCTTTTAAAACCAAGTATTTGTTTCGTCTAATAATGATTCATAAATCTTTTGAAATATTTCAAGATTCTTAATATTTAGAACTCAAGTCAAAATACATCGAGTGAAACCAAATTCGCTTAACACACGTGACGCCTATCGCATCATATATATTTTACAAATATCATGCTCAAGAGAATAGAAGAATCACATACCTCCTCTAAATCCACTTGCCAAGTCGAATATGTCACGCCGCAGAGTATCAACCTATAATAGTCAAATACGCCTATCAACGCCTAGACTACTTCAAGAATATTCTAAGCATAAAGTTCCTTATTCTACTAAATCGCAAAGACCTCCTCCCCGCAATACTACACAAGTCTACTGTAAATACAGTCCAATGTAAATACAGTTCAATTCTTTTTAATCATCCTTCCATATAACTTATACTCAATTCTAGATTACTACAATATGTAATCTGCTATTACTATAGAAGGACAAAGATCATTACCTCGATAAGCCCAAAATTATCCAAAATTATAAGTCGATCCTGGGCAACGTTTAGCTCCTAATCTGTACGCTCCAATCCGCTCCAAGAAACCCTTAGAAGTTTCTAAACAACTTCTCCTAACACTTCATCCAACTATGAAGATTTACTAGGGTTTCGTTTTGCGACTAAAGAAATAAAGTGGTATTTCCGGGCTCTTAGTATAGAGATAACTTTGGAATACTACAAGGGATTTTTGGCTAAGGTATTTGGGATAATAACAACACTTGAAGAAATCTTTCACAAGAGGGGGGGGGGGGTTGGACGATAACTTCTACAAAGGGGGGGGGGGGAGTATTTTGTGACTTAGAATTATTTAGTAAGTGATGAAGAAGTCTTGCAACTTAAGGAGGTATTTATAAGACATTCAATGACCAAGATTCAAGCATGTGTATGGTGTAGATTAGTGACACGCGTGGTGTGGATTCTACCAACCATATGTCCACCACAAATCGAGATACGTGGCTAGCCACACGCCTCCCTAAAAACGCCAGCGGCTGTCACACCCCTATTTCGGCCATGTGCCAATGGGGTGCCACGTGTCGCCTCCTACTGGCCCAAAATATTTCATCTCCAAAATATCAGAATGCCAAAAATCTCAAAAATAAAGCAGTTCTACAAACCGTGAATTCCTCCCATGGCCCCACGTGACCAATTCCGGAAAATAAAATCCATAATTCTTATAAATTCTTAAAGTCTTAAATACCAAAGTTGAGAGTCCAATTCTTAATAAAAACCTTTTCCTTCACGGTTCGAATATTTTCCATTGAAATTCCAAAGTTTCATCCATAACCTAATTAGGGCTCTCCATTCGTACGTACGTCCTTACATACGTGTTCTGGAACTACGAGGTGTAACATTCTCTCCCCCTTAAAAACATTCGTCCCGAATGTTCCTTCTACGTTCAATCAACACAGCTATCGACATAGTTCCTCACACTATATCCCATCTAAACAAGAATGCCATACATAGTCAAAATAACACTTAATCAAATATGTCAATTAAAATTAACAAGTAGAAAGTGAGTTACCGGAGGCGCTGGGAATAAGCGAGGATACTTCGCCTCATGTCCTCCTCTCGCTTCCCATGTCATTTCCTCTCTGCTCGCTCCGCCATAAGACTGACAAGCCACATCCTTTGTCCGCAATCGCCTAACTGACGATCGAGCATCGCTACGGACTCTCTCATACGATAACCCTCTCACACCGGATATCACAAATCGGGTGCACTCTAGACGGATCCCCGATACATCTCCGCAACATAGAAACATGAAAACCGGATGTACCGCTTCCGCACGGACGGCAGATTCAACTCATAGTAACCTTGCTTACTCCTACGACAACTGAGCAAGGCCCAATGTACCTGTAGCCCTTCTTCCCAAACCTCATCACACCCTTCATGGATGACACCTTCAGAAAACCCAATCATCAATCTCAAACTCCAGTTGTCGACGCCGATGATCTCAGATACGACTTCTATCGACTCGAAATGACAATAACCGCCTCCCGGATAAGCTTCACCTTATCCATCGCCACAATCAAGTCCGCCCGATCAATCAACTTCGCCACATCAAACCAAATTATCGACGACCGCACTCCTCCCATATAAGGCCTCATAAGCGCGCCATCCGATACTAGAATGGTAGCCGCATTATACGCAAACCCACTAGAGGCAAATGATCCTCCCAATACCCCAAATCAATAACACAGCTCAAGATATCCTCGTTGTCGATAGTACGCTCGCCCGTCCGCTTGGCCCGAGGATGAAATGCAGATCGAGGCTCACTCAAGGCCCTAATCCCTTCCGGAAAGACTCTTCAATTAGCCAGAACCGGCTCTCTCGTCCGATATGATAGATATAGGATCCCATGCGCTTCACGATCTCTGATGTAAAGTCTAGCATAATCCTACCAAAAGTCATCCCGACCGAAGAAAGTGGGCTGATTTCACACGGTCGAAGATAACCTGATGGAATCACGCTTCCTCCGAGCGCGAGGTAACCCCGTAATAAAGTCCATATTGATCACCTCCCACTTCCATGCCTGGAATTCTATCATCCGCAACAACCCACCGTGCTTCGTGCTCCACCTCACCGCCGACAACTCGCACCGAGCAACAAACTCGCAACGCCTCTTCGTGTCATCCAACCAATACACACATCCGAGGTCGTGGTACATCTTTGTCGACCCTGACGGATAGAGTAACGAAGCGCCAGTGCTTCTAGAACTCCGCCGGACGGTCCTCGCTACATCGGAACACACAACCGCTCTCAAATCTTAGCACCCCATCGTTCTACTCAAATGGACCATTCCTCTCAAGAGCCGTATCTCGATACCGCGTCATAATCGGATCTCATATTATCGCCTTCACCTCCTCGACGATGGAAGACTCGCAACCTCTCAACCCGAGCCCCACTACTATCGTAATCAATCAAACGAACTCCAAGGCTCACTAGTCGATGTAACGCGCGACCATGCCCCTTCTCTCGGTCGCACATCCGATGCACTACCCATCGATCTACGACTGGGCATCCGCAACTACATCGCCTTCCCGCGGTATAGATATCGACATCATAATCCTTAAGTAGCTCTAACCACCGCCTCGCCGCAAGTTCACTCCTCTCGTCAAGATATACCTGAGGCTCAGGTCCGTAAATATCCACACGAACTCCATACAAATAATGTTCCGCATCTTCAAGGCATGAATCATCGCCAACTCTAAGTCACGCGCGGTAGTTCTTCTCATGCTTTTGAGTCGCCGAGATGCGTAAGCTATAACCTTACCCCGCCGCATCAACACACATCCAAGCCCGATACCCGACGATCATAATAAAACCACATAGCCGCTGTAGACTCCGAAGAGTAAGAACCGAGCTGGCCGTCAATTTCTCCTTCAGAATCGAAGCCCTCCTCACAAGCATCCGCCCATCAAACTTAGTTGCTTTCTCGAGTCACTTTAGTCAGTCAAATAGAAGCAAACTTCCACAAACCTCCGATAATAACCCGCAAGGCCCAAAAGTCGCGCACTGCCGGTGTAAGAGTTCAGGCCAAGTTCGATCGCTTCGATCTTTGTCGATTCACCAATACCATCGGCCCCGACAACGTGCTCCTAAGAATGCCACCGGCCAACCAAAACTCACACTTCGAGAACTTGGCATACAACCGCCGGCCCCGAAGACTTCAAGACTGGCCCTCAAATGCTCCGCACGCTCCCGCCCGAGCGAGAATAAACTAAGATGTCATCAATGAATACTATAACAAACGATTCAAAATGGCTTGAACACCCGCTCATCAAATCCATAAATATCGCCGAGCGTCGCCAAACCGGAAGACATAACCCCGAACTCATAGTGCCTATACCGGTCCGAATGCATTCAGGACATCCGCTCTCCTAACTCGCACTGATGATAACCAGATCGCAGTCTATTCGAGAAACACCTCGCACTCCTACAACCGTCAAACAAATCATCAATCTCGGGAGGGTATCTATTTTTAATGGTGACCTTGTTCACCGCTCAGAATCAACACACATGCGCAGCTGCCCCATCTTTCTTCTTCACAAATAAAACCTGCTCCCTGCGAGAAACACTAGGCCTAATAAAGCCCTTCTCCAAAGAAATCTTTCACCGGTCCTTCAACTCTCTCAACTCGCATGTCATCCTATACGGCTAATAGATATAGCCGAGTGTCCACAATACATCGATACAAAACTCAATCTCCCTCTCAGGAGGGATACCCGGGAGTTCGTCTGGGAATACGTCTGGAAACTCCCTAACCACCTGAATCGATCAATAGATGGCAACACAAATTTCTCAAGATCAATACCGAACGGTAGGTAGATATACCCTTCTGCACCATCTTCCTAGCCTCGAGGTAAGAAATAAACCTATCCTCTACGACACTTGTTCCTCCCACTGAGCAACCGACTTCAGAAATCGGAACCGTACCAATCTCCCTCTACAATCCACATTGGTGTAGCAAGAAGCCAACCAATCCATACTCATGATAACATCAAAGTCTGTCATATACAACTCTATCAAGTCGGCTAGGGTCTGACGACTACATATAGTCACTGGGCAAGCCTTATATACCCGCTCAGCTACCACCGAATCACCTACTGGCGTAGCTACCTCTGGGTGCGGTCCATGGACTTAGGCTCTATCCCTATCCTACCAAAGAATATGAGGAGATATATAGTACAAGGTAGAACCCGGATCTATCAAGGCATACACGTCACAACATGAAACCAATAATGTACCTGTGACGACATCCGGTGACGCCTCCTGGTCCTGGCGACTGGACATGGCATAAATGCGCTCGAGGACTGCCGAACTAGACCTTGCCACGACCTCTCGCCACGCTGGCCTACGAGCACTCGCCTCCGGCGAGTAATCAGAGAGACGGCGACCGCGAAGACCAGAAGCAACCCTACCATCCGTGTTGCCTCGCCTGACGCCTCAAAATGACCGCCGCCGCAAGTGTAACAAGCTCCCGGCATACCACAACTCCCGTGAATGGATCTACCACATCGCCACACCGGCAGGAGGTGGTCTCGACGGTTAGTAGCCCTTCTTCCCGAAGCTCAAGCTCGGGCCCGACCGCCTCAATACTATGGATGTCCCCAAGACGCGGAGGAGTGCTCGAGCCGGGCCGAGGTGCAAATCTAGTCTCGCCGAGGTCGCCCACCCGAGAGCTACCAAAGGACCCCGCTGCCCCGGCCTTCTTCGCGATATCTCACAATCCGCTGGCCTCTACGCTCTCACACCCAAGTTTATAAGCTCGCACGCGGCAATGTCCATGCCCTACCAAGAGCTACACCCGAGCAAGCCTCGCTAAGCAATCATCGAGCCCCGTGACATAGGGTGCACTTTGTCCTCCATGTTCGCATTAACGCGGACGTATCGAGCCAACGAAGCCAAACTCTACGCTGTACTCAACCGCCCGCCCGCCTGCCTCAACATCAAAAATCTATCTACCAGCTCTCTCATCCGCGGAGGCAAGAAGTGGCTAAGAAACGCCTCGAGAACTCGCCCCAAACAGCCGAAGCGATGCTCTCCCGACGCCTCCCATGAATCAAAACTACGATCGCAGATCACGCAATGACGTGAACTCAATACTACCGACTGGTCTCCGAGGCCTCGATCACTCATGATCCACGCAACCATCTGATAAACTCAAGGATCATCCTCACCCTCGACCCATAGAACTCAAAGCGGTCGCAACACAAAAAGTCCCAAGTCTCAAGCTATCGACCGGGTGAACCACGGTACAACCGAATCGCTGCTCTCGCTTATCTCATTCCTTGCCACGATCTCGCTAATAATCGGTCATCTCCTTGTAACCTATATCCTCTCGCTTCCTCGCGGGCGGCGAGGCTGTGTACCGTGGTCTCAGTGAGTCGCCGTGGCTCTAAACTTGCCGGGCCGGCAAGGTGGAACTCGCCGCCTATAGCATCACCTCGTAAAGACTGGCTCAGGCTCGTGAACCTCTCAAGGCCCTACTAGCGCTCCTCACCGCTTTGCCCTTCTCGGTCCGGTTGCCTCGCGCGAGGCATAATCGTACATAAGAATATGTCGCAGGAGTTCAAACTATAACACAACTCTATCGCACGATCTCAGAGCGAGAAGAATGGAAACCAATCCTAAATATCTCGTAGCCTCTGACATATAGGTGGTGCACAACACGCCGATAATCAAGACTTACTAGATACGGTCAGACACTTTCCGAGGATTAATCGCTTCGATACCACTTTTGTCACGACGATCCTGCCCGTGATCGTGCCTTACCCGGCACCCTAGTAGATATACATCGAGTAACCAAATGGAAATAAACTTACAAATATAGAACAATGTAAGATAAGAAATAGTCTAACCTAAAAGAGATCATTTTCAAAGACGTATATATATATCAAAGTCTGACAGTTACATCCTTTACAAACCCCATTTACAACAGGACTACAGACCTCTAAGAGTTTATAATAACTATGACGGGACATGGCCCCGCCATACCCCTGAATGTACATAACCTACAATGACAGGAATCATACCAAAAGATAAGCCTCCGAGAAACGAGCTTTCTAAAGCCAATCTGATCCTATGAGCAGGATCAACAACCGAGTACCTCTACCGGCAGATGAACACAACTCTCAAGGAGGTCGCATAATAGGTACCAAGTATGTGAAATCAGAAAGCATCAGAATGAAATCATAACATTTCCAAAACAAATCCATAAATATGTATGAAAACCAATTAACCGCACACCTGCACATCATAAACAAGAGCAAATAGTGTAACGAACCGGTCTTTTCTAGCCGCTAATGATCGGGCAGGCCATTCGCCCATAAGATTACCATCGCGAGCCTAACTCGAACTCCCGCAGCCGCATAGGTCCCGCGGACCCGCACGAGGTACTCTCGCATCGAGGTAGCTAACCCGCTGCATCTTCCTCGACTCCCGCAATCCGCATGGCCACTGGACCGCATGAGGTATTCTCGACGGCAGAATACACCCGAGTTATTCCCGACTACCAGTTCGCATAGGTCTCATGGACCCGCATTTAGGTATTCTCGCATCGAGGTAGCTAACCCGCGCTCAGAATAAGTCGTGTGAGTGATATAATACCAACACAACCGCTTATCGTAAACAACATAAGCACAACAAGAAAACCCCTTACACAAACGCCACAAGACACTAACACGCCAAGATCATAACATGTTTATTTATCAAACCAACTTACTACACCTTCAGAAATCATTACAAGGCTTTTATAAACAAGTGAGTAAACCGTTCTTTTTATCTTCCTTAAGTCGTTATACCTAACTTCCCATAAAGCTAGTATAACACTTAAACCTTTTAATACATCCAAACAATCACATTTGTTTGGAAAACCAAGAGAACTTATTCTTTTAAAACCAAGTATTTGTTTCGTTCCGAATAATGATTCATAAATCTTTTTGAAATATTTCAAGATTCTTAATATTTAGAACTCAAGTCAAAAGACATCGAGTGAAAACCAAATTCGCTTAACACACGACGCTTCACCGTACTATATATATTTTACAAATATCATGCTCAAGAGGATAGGAAGAATCACATACCTCCTCAGCTAAATCCACTTGTCAAGTCGAATATGTCGCGCGCAGAGTATCAACCATAATAGTCAAATACGTCTATCAACGTCTAGACTACTTCGTAGAATATTCTAAGCATAAAGTTCCTTATTCTACTAAAATCAAAGACCTCCTCCTCGCAATACTACACAAGTCTACTGTAAATACAGTTCAATTCTTTTTAATCATCCTTCCATATAACTTATACTCAATTCTAGATTACTACAATATGTAATCTGCTATTACTATAGAAGGACAAAGATCATTACCTCGATAAGCCCAAAATTATCCAAGATTATAAGTCGATCCTGAGCAACGTTTAGCTCCTAATATGTACGCTTCAATCCTCTCCAAGAAACCCTTAGAAGTTTCTAAACAACTTCTCCTAACACTTCATCCAACTATGAAGATTTTCCTGTGGTTTCGCTTTTGACTAAAGAAATAAAGTGGTATTTCCTGCTCTTAGTATGTAGATAACTTTGGAATACTACAAGGATTTTTGGCTAAGGTATTTGGGATAATAACAACACTTGAAGAAATCTTTCACAAGAGTGGGTTGGACGAGAACTTCTACAGCTTTGGGGAGTATTTTGTAACTTAGAATTATTTAGTAAGCGACGAAGAAGTCTCGCAACTTAAGGGGTATTTATAGACATTCAATGGCCAAGATTCAAGCACGTGTATGGTATATATTAGTGACACGCGGTGTGGATTCTACCAACCATATGTCCACCACAAAATCGAGACACGTGGCTAGCCACACGCCTCCCTAAAAACGCCCAAGGCTGTTGTCACCCTATTTCGCCATGTGCCACGGGGTGCCATGTGTCGCCTCCTACTGGGCCCAAAATATTTCATCTCCCGAAAATATCCGTAATGCCAAAAATCGCGAAAATAAAGTGGGCCCCACAAACCGTAAATTCCTCCCGTGGGTCCCACGTGACCAATTCCGGAAAATAAAATCCATAATTCTTATAAATTCTTAAAGTCTTAAATACCAAAGTTGAGAGTCCAATTCTTAATAAAAAAACCTTTTTCCTTCACGAAGTTCGGAATATTTTCCGTTGGAATTTCTAATTTTTCATCCTTAACCTAATTAGGGCTATACATTCGTACGTACGTCCTTACATACGTGTTCTGGAACTACGGGGTGTAACACTTGTCATTCAACATCTGAAATTTTAGAAATTTCCTGACAATAAACCTCTTAGCGCCAACATCATGTGCACTATATTTCTTTTACAATTTATCCCCTAACTCCTTCGCGGTATTTGTTGCACAGTATATCGTATAGAGCAGATCGCATAGAAAATTCAGGATGTAATTCCTGCACATGAAGTCATTTTGTCTCCAAGAGTCAAACTTCATCATAAGGCCATTGACATCCTGGGTACCTTGGTCCACCTCAACCGTGTTATCGGCTTGAGTGTCCATCTCATCTCCATTAGGAGGAGGATCATCAGTTAGGTATCTAGCCATACCTAACACAGTGAGGTAGAACAACATTTTCTGCTGCCACCTTTTGAAATTAACACCCGAAAACGTCTCAGGACGTTCATCTTGAAAGTTGGGAGGAATCATGACATGTTCAATGGCTCCAAAATCAAAACCAAGAATCAAAGATTACTTCCTGAGTAGCAGTGCAGAGTGTGGCATGAGTAGAGACATATACTGGATCTTTTCCATTCACCATCTTTAATTCTTCACAATAATAATTTTGCCTTAAACTGTTGGAATTTTTGTAATGTGAACAGGGATGAAAGAACTGAAAGGTTAGACAAGAAACAATGGTAGCAACGTTTGCTGAGTCGAGTGAACACTCTCTCTTTAAGGAAAAATTACCCCCGTATATAATGACTTACGGAAAGTGGGTAATAGCCTCCCAAGATAAAACAACAACAACTTTCACAAGTACATGCCAAATACTTGTGAATCTCTAGAAGAATTAAGAACTCAAGATTGCTAGAAGAAGAATGAGAGGCTCTCAAATAATCTCCAGATTTTGTATTTGTTTTGGATGATTTCAAACGAGTCGAGACCTCATTTATAGTGCAAAATATGGCCATTCACATACTATGTGAATGCACTAAATGGGTGTCTGAGCACTTCAAAGAGTGCCTAGAATCGCCAAAGGTTGGTAGATTCACGGCCTCTGCCGAGCTCAAACTTTAAAAACCTTTGGTTTTTGGTTCACCGCCAAAGGACGTTGGTTCATGTGGCTCTGTCGCTGCCTTACTTACGCCTACACTCTTCCCAATTTTTGTATTTTGCACATTTCTTCTTTTCTCATACCGCGTGGAGACTCATAAATTTGGCCAATTAATCGCCCATCCGCATACGTATTAAGAACTCTTAACTTGTGTACCAACATCTCTTTCACTACTTGAAATTTAGCGACGTATGCATGTGCGTGAAAATAATATTTTCGACATGCGGGGCCCCATATGTTCAAATCATTAAGGACGGAATAAACTCAATCCCGCTAGGTAAATTTTCAACTGTGCAAAAATTGACTAAGTTAAGTTCTGAACGATAAAGATAGACACCAAAAATATATAAAAAGGAGAAAGCATTAAAAAAGAAGAAGAAATAATTAGGTCGAAAATAGCAATTAGTAAGCGTGAATATATTAATTAATTTGTTTTAAGATGTAAAAGTAATTAAATGTCATATATGAGTATCATCCATTCATAATGTTGTAAGGTGGGTATAGTTTGGGTGAAATCGAAGTCCAGAAATTTTAAAGTTTTGATTCAAATATCGGATTATGAATAAGATGTTTTATTTAATTTTTGAAAAGTTTTGGATTTGATTTCTGATTCGGGAAATTATATATCAGATATCCGAAAATCTAAATTTTTGTATACCTAATATTTGTCTCTTAAGCCTTAACTAATGTACAAATTGTATCTACTTACCACTTTACGGTCCTATATTTAGGAAATAGTTATCATTCTGAAGTTTTTTTTTGGAGAGGTTGAAAAATAATAGTAGTTATTTTTTAATTAAACGAGCTGAAAATTGACTAATTGTGAGTGTTAAATATATTAGATATTCCGTGATATACACATACGGTATATCACGAGTTTTTGTGTATATTTTCAGTCCTTGTTGTGTACATAATTTCAACGGTGTATTACCTTAATTAGGAGTCCGAAAATTAGCATTGTAATTACATTAATTAGTCTTGTACACTTACCATAATTATTGAAATCTTGTACTACTAGAATAGGGTTTTGATATTATAATAAGAATAGAATTTTCCTTTTATGGAAATATGTAAATTGTATATATTGCTTTTCAATTAATGAAAATAATCAAGAGATTATTTCTTTCATGTTATCAAGAGACTAGGTCTAAAAGCTTCGCTTTTTTCTCTCCAAATAACTCTCGGTTTTTCTTCCCCAAACCCGAGCTTCCTGTTACACCTCGTAAGTTAAGAGGATAATTAAGAACGTCATTAAGGAAGTAAGATTCGGATATTGAATATAAATGATACTTACAAATGTTAATACGGAAAATTAGTGTATAAACGGATATTATCCCGGAATAGTTTTTGAGTACTATACATGTGACGACAAGAATTAATACTTAGTAGTCGAATTTGTTCCATTGGAGTTATGAAATAGTATTGTATTATAAAATTATGACATTAAGGATACGAGGTCTTGTGAGATTTTCAAGATTTAAAGAGAGTGAGACATAAGGTTGATTAATTGTGAGAAGTGGATCAAATTGCAAATAGATGTTCAGATTTCTGAGTCCCTAAAAACTCTTTTAAACCCTTTTATTCTCCCATTTAGAATTTAAAAGAAAAAAAGAAGAAGATGCATATATGAAATGAAATCGCTAGTTTACAGATACCGCCAATAGTGTTTCCTGCAGACTGCATTTTCTACCGACTCAAAGGCCCAACTGGACGGGGCTTATACCATTAGTTTCATCTTGTCGAGCCCGTCATTTTCATACCAACCATAACCCTTAATTCTTCCTATATCACGACCAATTTCAGATCGAAAAATCAGTCACGTAAGCTCATTTTTTTACAAATTCCGGTCGCCTGAGTTGAAATCGACGGCGAAGGGATATACCATTGTTACCGCCATCTCACAGCGGTAATTTTGGTACCAACGCCGTCCGTCGACTCATCCCCTAGAGGTCGGACGACAAAATCGCGATTTGGACAAACCCTAGCTGTCATTTCTCAAATTCCGCCACCCCGGTGGTTTCAGCGCCGATCGTACCAATCAACTCTCTTCGAGCCATACTACCATAATATACTAACTCACCGCCGACTAAGCCTCATTGCGAAAACACTATCGAGACGCGAGCTCGAGCTCTTCCATAATCAATTCGCGTACAAAATTCTTCCTTCTATGATATAGATGGAATGCATGTTGTTAGATTAAGAAAATGAATTTGTGATTAAGGGAAAAGTGGAAATTAAATACGCGCGATTGTTGTAATGTTGGACCAATTTTGGAATTGTCGATTTGTCGTGTTAAGTTACGAAATGATTTTGTAAGTTTAAATGTTCGAGATTTGATTAGAAACACGTATATATATGTCGTGGATAATTACTAATACCCGCCTTCAAGGATTAATGAGTAAAAGGATATTATGTTGAAAATCAAGGACTTGCACTACTGTTACAGAATTGGAGTGCATAAATATGAAAAGGGAAGGAACGTGTATTAGTGACGAAATGGAGTATTTGAGATTGTTTCTGTATCCTTGAATTGTAACTCGTTGTCGATCAAGTAAGTGGCTACTTTCACGGACTACTTAAATATGAACTAAAGGATTTAATGAACTTGGTAAATAGGTGTGTTAATCATCTTGATTGTTGAATTGTTGTCTTTCATAAATATAGAGAAAGGAGATTGTATGATGGCGTATATGTAGTATATGGGGCCTAATTAGATTACATATTGAAATGGTTGTGATTGTTGGTTTAATTTGGATTGTTGATTAATTGTGGATACGCACATAAACAGAGGAAATGCTGCCCAATTTTTTATAGAAATAGGAAGGCGATATTCAATATAACTTAAGTTAGAAATCCTAGAATTAATGATTGTATCATTGTTGTTATAGGCTGACATATTAGACGAGGCGCGTCCTAGTTTTACATTAGTTGAGCGACTAAGAGTTATGTAAAACTCTTCCTTCCTTCTTTTTGGCATGATTTTAATGAAAGTACGACGGACGTACGTAATTCCTATAAGTTCAGTTTTAAAGGATAATTGTTGATTAGTGTCTTTGATTTTCAGTAAAAGAGTTTATTATGATGATATTATCGAGAGTCAAAGATGATTTTTAATTGCATATGGTTGCTCATGATATCTAATCGTGCTAAGTATTATTGTTTCACTCCACCGAGTCCCGGGCCGGATCATGTTCGTGCGCAGCTTTAGAGAATTCATCGAGTCCCTCACTAGAGGGCCGAGACACGTTATATACATATATACAGATTTTATCGAGTCCCTTGATAGAGGGCCGAGACATGATATGCGCACATATACAGGCTTCCATGGAGTCCCTCACTAGAGGGCCGAGACATGTTATACAGATTGATATACAGACATAGACATAGTGACAGTATGAGTAAGCATTCATGATTTCTGATATGACTCTCATTTTTGTTAAGCTTGATGACTATCTATCTTTACTGACACAACAGGATTTCATTTTCAGTATTTCATGTTTTATATACTCAGTATATTATTCGTACTGACCCCCATTTCTGGGACGCTCATGCCCGCAGTTCGTGTGTTCAGACAGTGACCTCCACCTAAGATTTATGTACAGCAGTTGGAGAGCTCCTTTGTTCCGGAGCCAGCTATTTTGGTACAGACCTTTATCTTTTAGACTTATGCATATTTTGGGCACGACGGGGTCCTGTCCCGTTATATGTCAGTATTGCACTCTGCAGGTCCGTAAAGTCGTGGGTTGGACGCTTGTACCTTGTTTTGGGTTGTAATGTTGTCGTACTCGCGGGGCGCTCCTGCTATTCCCGTTGTTATCTAGTGGCCTTGCCGGCTTGCTTATTTTGACTATTCCTTTGTATACATGTTGTCAGCGGCCAGCTTAGCAAATTGGTTATGATTGTTGTTCTGTTGATTCGCACTTGCTTACCGCCATTTTGGGAGATGTTGTAAAAAGCCACAGGTCCAAATTTCTATAGATCTCGCTTAAATGGATTAAGAGTGACAGTCAAGAATGACGCCCAATTAGGACGCTTAGTCGCGCCCGCCGGCCCGCCATGACAAAAGTGGTATCGAGCGGTTAGTCCTCTAACGCCTCATGCACCGCGTCAGTAGTCTCGCATGGGTATGTCAGGCATCATACTTATACACGCGAGGTCACGGACATTTAGGATTGGTTTCACTCTTTCATCTCGTAGATCGTGCAATGTAGCCATGTCATTAGATAATCCCCTCTTCCTAATAATTATCAGGGTTGCAATATGTCTCGAAAGACATCGACAGAGTTCTGAACGGAAAATCGAGTTATTCGACTTCAATTGCGCACAATCCATAAGTGGAAGTGAAAGAGTTTGAAGAGAAGTACGACGACTGTGCTCGAGGTACTAGGTCCACGCCTGTAAGGTAACTCTTCGTAATCTTCTATATAATAAGTGGATGATATCACAAAGATCGAGACCGTGAGCAATGTCCGAGGTTACGATTTATACTAGAATACGCTGGAATTATGAAAAGTATGAGAAGTAAGAAATAAGTGAATACGCAAAAAAAGTGAGTTGATTACAATTACGAGTAGTGAAGAGATCCCTTTCGCACTACGAGGTGTCGATTTGTGAAATGAATCGCAGAGTCTCTATCTTACGATTCTCATATGCTACTTTATCCGCTTCTATAGTTACTGAGTTTGAACTTTTCCTTCCAAAGATAGAAAACGGCCTACTATTTTCTCCTTCATACCTTTAATTAAACGTTGAGCTCTAATTGTTAGAATCAGGACGCATTTTATGGTATACCATGTCGACTATGCAAGGTAGGAACCGCAAAAGATTGATATAAGGAACGAAAGTATTTTTCCTACTTCGACAAAGATCGGAAAGTATCGACTTAGGACTATTTGGGTTTCTTTCGCAAACGACTTAGAAGTTGGAAACGATAAGCATCCTATCGTGTATAGTTGTGCCGCATTTTAAATATCGTGAAAGAGTAGTGTTCAATGCACAAGGAAAAAAGGGGGTTGAAAAAGCAAAGCAAGGACGCGCAATAACCTCCGAGTTCATATTTTCGCTAAGAAGTTATTTCAAGGATTTGTAACCAATGATGCATTCATGCACGCTTCAATGCATTAGTTCACGCAGTAACGCTAAGACGAGGCTATTTGATCTCGTGGAACCAAAGGTTAAAAGATAGAAGAAGCTCATAATACCTCGCTAATTTATGTACGGTGATCTTCTAAGTACTAATCTTACCGAGCATCCAAACGGAGGAATATGGTTACGTAAGCCTCGCTCTACGATAGATATTAAGTTGTACGTAATAGTCGATGATCATGGTAAATACATGTGGTACAAAGAAAAGTTTTCATACGACTCGTGAACGCGCTAATGACGTGGCTCTTAAAAAGGAATCGTGGATAGATATCGAAGGTTATACGCCGATACAAGGACCATAGCAATAAATGAGTGATTTCAACTCGCATTAAAATGGAATGTAAGAGTGAAGGTCATGTCATAAGACAAAGATAAGAGATCTTAAGCAATAGTAGACATGGTGAATCGAGTGGCAAGGTGGTGTATAGCAACACTTACTAATCAAGAACGATGATAACTTACATGTTTCTAAGGTGCCTTTCAAGAAACCAGTCTATATGAACATTCTCAAGTTAATTGGAAGAAGGATGGAAAACTTATAAGAGAGGTACAAAGATATAGATGAATTCAACGGCGATAATAGATATTCAAAGGGATGTAGCCAAAGTGACAAATGTTGACGCAGCCAAAGACACCACTAAGTTAGTAAGACCAACGAGAGGATAAACCAAATGCCACTTGAGGAGACAAACGGTAATAATGCAAATAAGGAGGAACAAAAAGATACTGGGAAGAATATGGAAATAAATAGAATAAGAAAGACGACGATAGTAAGTGGTATAAAACAACTCATTAAGGATCCACAATCGATAAGAATCAAAGGCAACTCTTACTACCAAAGAACAAGTTGAATGAGTTTTGTAAAGCAAAGGTTAACGAGGAGCGAATGTCGACAAGAGCGGCGAGGTGGTACCAAATGATAACAACTCTAATAATAGTAACGTATTAATATTAAAGGAAGATGGGATAATGATGTCCAATGTGGAGCAAAATATGGCAGTGGAAGAGGATATGTCTATCCTAAATATATTAATCAGCAGAGAAACTTAATCAGAGATAATATGAGGGATTCTTAACATGACAAACTTAAGGACTCATCAAAGCGGGAGTTACATTTAACTGTAGATATACTATGGTATACGCAAAGAGTGATGATCGGGAAAGTTGTCTCTGTGATAGTTTATACTATATTGTCGATTTATACGGCGGATCCTCGACTAGTTAGCGGATTTAAATGTTATTATAAATGGAAGGAGACAATAAAGTATCTTCATATATATCTCATGAGCGTGAGGATTTTTGCATTTTGTACCAATTCACGTGGTATGTTTGAAATTGAATTTAAAGGAGTCCTTTAAGTAGTGGAATGAAAGGTGCCAATAATGATCAGATTTTTAAGATGATTTCGCTTTTATACCGAATCAAGAATGTCAAGATCGCCTCTATTATTACGAGTAAGGAAACTTTTGAAGATATTTTTAAGAAACTAAGTTTTAGGAGGATATTGTTAGACGAAAGAGGAGTTGTTTGAAGCATTTCCAATGTAAGCAAATAGAATGATTTTTACAAAGAGCTAAGGCAGACTTTGAAAGAGTATGAAGAAGCTTCTGGCCATTTGATCAATAAAAGGAGAGTTCTGTTTATATGCATATTAAGACTCCTAGTAACTTGATTCAACAAGAAAAAGATATTACTGGTTTCACAAGAGGAACATTTCCATTCATGTATTTAGGATGTCCAATATTACATGTTAGAAAGAGGAAGATATACTATGCTGAATTAATTAAGAAGACACATGTTACAAAGCTCGGGAAGAAAAATTGTTGTCACCATGAGGTAAAGCAGTGTTGATTACTAGTGTGTCACAAGTGTGCCTATACACATACTGCCTGCTATAAGACTTGCAAAATGTGTAATCAAAGATATACATACAAATAGTTGTAATTTTCTTCTGGTATACAGTAAGGATGATGTTAAGGCTAAGCATTGGTTTACATGGTTAAAAATGTACTTGCCTAAGGATGATAGTGGATCGGGGTTCGACTTCATTTTGGATATATTAAATGCATCAGGTAAAAACTATGATGGAAATCTAGACCACCAACTCTCTACGGGTTAACTTTTTGTGACATGTACTCAAGCATTACCCTCAATATGTGCAACGGAAGACGGTTCTCGACCTTGAAAACGGTTGCTGAGGTAAAGGATAACATTGAACAAGAAATACGGTAGGAAACAAAGAGTGGTTTGAATCTGAATCGCACCAAATTGGAAACATTACACTATATACTACTATCGCAGTTTCTTATCACGAAAGCGCGAGGATGTAAAGAAACCGCTACGCTGGGATTGACGAGGTTTGTCAAGACTAGGTTAGTATCTACCGATGACATTGTCTCACGCGTCACTACATACTTGATATATACCACGAGATAATCCTCGTGATAAGGATAAGTTCTAGTAAATTTATCGTGCTAAGTGTATGAGATTTGTTAAGATAAAGATCATATCCTTCGTGTATATAAGTAATCGTTGGTTAAAAGAGTGTCATACAAGATATAATTCTTCCTATGGACGAAGTGGAAATTTAAAATTTCAAGTGATAAAGTGTTGCAAAATATCGAATTAATATGGTATCAAGACGTTGATATAATGTTTTACATCAAGAAACGATAGTCACTTGTTTCTTACAAGCGGAATTTATCAAATCTATACGAACTATTTTAACAACGCAGCATGCACATGAATTGTTGTTATGTTAAGCACGCATTACATGATATGGGAAACATTACATACGACATTACAAATCAAGCAAGTACAAGGTAGTACCACTGAATGTTGTAGCAAATTCGAAAATAGTGGAATATAGCAATCGCATATCGACTCTTTAACTTTGTTCAAGGTATTACATAAGATTCAATAATATTCAGTAATTTGGTTCCTTACTTAACTATTTTGAATCGTGAATCGTGCATTGTGTTATATCAGGGCCCGCGAGACATCCGCTGGTTTGTTGAATATGTACGGATAGACACGCTTATGAGACTCACAAATTCTTTTAGCATAAGATTGTTATGAACATTCGAGGACTAATGTTTCTAAGGGGAATGATGTTACACCTCGTAGTTAAGAGGATAATTAAGAACGCCATAAAGGAAGTAAGATTCGATATTGAATATAAAGGATACTTAAAATATTAATACGAAAATTAGTGTATAAACTGATATTATCCCGGAATAGTTTTTGAGTATTATACATGTGACGACAAGAATTAATACTCAGTAGTCGAATTTGTTCCACTGGAGTTATGAAATAGTATTGTATTATAAAATTATGACATTAAAGATACAAGGTCTAGTGAGATTTTTAAGATTTAAAGAGAGCGAGACATATGCGTTGATTAATCATGAGAAGTGGATCAAATTGCAAATAGATGTTCAGATTTCTGAGTCCCTAAAAACTCTTTTAAACCCTTTTATTCTCCCATTTAAAATTTAAAAGCAAAAAAAAAAAAAAGATGCACATATGAAATGAAATCGCTAGCATAAGATACCACCGCGAACTGTTTCCTACAGAATTCGCATTTTTGGCCGACTGCACATCCAACGGACTGGCTTATACCATTAGCTTCGCCTTGTCGAGCCCGCCATTTCCATACTAACCATGACCCTTAATTCTTCCTATATCGCGACCAATTTCGATCGAAAAATCACCACTAAGCTTAGTTTTTTTAAAATTCCGGCCTCCGAGTTGAAATCGATCGCGAAGGATATACCATTGTTACCGCCATCTCACAACCGTAATTTTGGTACCAACGCCATCGTCGACTCATCCCCTAGAGGTCCGACGACCAAATCACGATTCGACAAACCCTAGCTATCGCTTTCAAATTCGCCACCCGTGGTTTCGCATCGGATTCGTACCAATCAACTCGCTTGAGCCATACTACCATAATATACTAACCCCGCCGACTAAGCTTCGCTGTGAAAACACCATCGAGACGCGAGCTCGAGCTCTTCCATGACATCAATTCAAGGTACGTAAATTCTTTCTTCTATGATATACTGAACGCACGTTGTTAGGATTAAGAAAATGAATTTGTGATTAAGTGAAAAGTGGAAATTAAATATGCACGCGATTGTCAGAATGTTGTCGACCAATTTTGGAATTGTTCGATTTTGTCATGTTAAGTTACGGGCTGATTTTGTGAAGTTTAAATGTTGAGATTTGATTAGAAACATGTATATACGTGTCATGATAATTACTAATACCCGCCTTCAAGGATTAAGGAGTAAAAGGATATTATGTTGAAAATCAAGGACTTGCACTACTTGTTACTGAATCGAGTGCATAAATATGAAAAGGAAGGAATGTGTATTAGTGACGAAATGGAGTATTTGAGATTGTTTCTGTATCCTTGAATTGTATCTCGTTGTTGATCAAGTACGGGCTACTTTCACGGACTACTTAAATATGGACTAAAGGATTTAATGAACTTGGTAAATAAGTTGTTAATCATCTCGTCATTAATTGTTGTCTTTCATAAATATAGAGAAAGCGAGATCAGATGATGGCGATATGTAGTATATGGGCCTAATTAGATTACATATTGAAACGGTTGTGATTGTTGGTTTAATTTGGATTGTTGATTAATTGTGATACGCACATAAACAGAGGAAATGTCGCCCAATTTTTATAGAAATGAAGGCGATATTCAATATAACTTAAGTTAGAAATCCTAGAATTAATGATTGTATCATTGTTGTTATAGGCTGACATATTAGACGAGGCGCGTCCTAGTTTTACATTAGTTGAGCGACTAAGAGTTATGTAAAACTCTTCCTTCCTTCTTTTTGGCATGATTTTAATGAAAGTACGGCAGACGTACGTAATTCCTATAAGTTCAGTTTTAAAGGATAATTGTCGATTAGTGTCTATGATTTTCAGTAAAAGAGTTTATTATGATGATATTATCGAGAGTAAAAGATGATTTTTAATTGCATATGGTTACTCATGATATCTAATCGTGCTATGTATTATTGTTTCACTCCACCGAGTCCCGGGCCGGATCATGTTCGTGCGCATCTTTACAGAATTCATCGAGTCCCTCCCTAGAGGGCCGAGACACGTTATATACATATATACAGATTTTATCGAGTCCCTCCATAGAGGGCCGAGACATGATATGCGCACATATACAGACTTCCATCGAGTCCCTCACTAGAGGGCCGAGACATGTTATACAGATTGATATACATACATAGACATAGTGACAGTATGAGTAAGCATTCATGATTTCTGACATGACTCTCATTTTTGTTAAGCTTGATGACTATCTATCTTTACCTGACACAATTGTGATTTCATTTTTAGTATTTCATGTTTTATATACTCAGTACATTATTTCAGATCGAATTTCTTTCTCGGGACGCGCTCATGCCCGCAGTTCAGTGTTCAGATAGCACCTTCGCCTAAGATTTCAGATAATAGCTGGAGAGCCTTTGTTCCGAGCGCCTATTTTGGTACGCACCTTTATCTTTCGCACTTATGCATATTTTGGGCACGACGGTCCCGCCTCGCTATATGTCCGTGATTGCACTCTTAGAGTGCAGGAGATACTGGGTTGGACGTTTGTACCTTGTTTTGGGTTGTAATGTTGTTGTACTCTGTGTTGGGGCGTTCCCGATTATTCCTGTTGTTATCTAGTGGAAGCCTTGCCGGCTTGCTTATTTTGACTATTCCTTTGTGTACATAATGTTGGTTGGTGGCACTAGCCGGCCAGCCTGCATGATTGTTGTTCGTTGTTGATTTGGCACTTTGTCGCCGCCATTTTGGGAGATGTTGTAAAAGCAAACAGGCGCCAAAATTTCTATAGATCTAGGTTTTAAATAGATTAAGAGTGACAAGTCAGTAATGACGTCCAATTAGGACGTTTAGTCGCGGCCCGTCGGGTCGGGTCGTGACACTTCCCTTCCAAATTTTCTTGCCCAAATTTCTTGTTTTATTCACTATGACTGATAAAAACATATTTCATCCTGCCCTAACAGTTTCTAACACAAGAACGTTATTCCTATTGTTCTTGACATATAAAACATCTAATATGGGACGTGGGTAGAGTTATTCAAAATTCATGCACTTGCACATCAAGACCTCCACCACATAATTCCTCCGGCTCCTGGCACGAAGGATGTACCTGTCGCACCCGATTTTGAACTCTCGGGTTTAAATGCGCGACAGAATGGTTATCCCCCTAAAAGTAAAATGTAATGTGTAAGTTAAGGGAGTCACCACCTAATTAGTTTGGATGAATTAGAACACCTAAATGCTAACTAATTTAAGTCAACATTAACTCCATTTAATCGTCTCCAAAACTAATGTGAGATTATGAGTAAGGGTTCTTTATTATCCTAAAGGAAAGGGGTTACACACCCTTCAGGATCCGCTAACTTGCGGTTGTCCGGTTAAACCTAAGTTAAATTATTTGACTAAGAAATGCATGTTTTAAAAAATATTAAAAGATGTTTACAAATAATAAAAGAAAAAGATGCAGTTTTGATAACATAAAAGAGTTGAGACTAAAGTCTATTTTGGATGAAAGTATGCATCGTAAATTACATATAAAAGTGCTTTATAAACAAAGTATATATTGTATAAGAAAAATAAATTATTTAAACAGTTTTAGTAAAAGGAATCAACATTTATTATGCAATTGATAAGAAAATTTTAAATACGTATGTCAATTCTAAAAGGCAAGTGAAGTATATTTCCATTTTTTAAAACTATCCTCCCAATTTATCTATTCAAAGGCTAATGGTTCTTAGATATCCTATTAATCACATAATTAGAGCAAATAAAATAATAAATAAATCAATAAATAGACAAAAAAAGAATGAGATTGGAGTTGATGTAGTGTTTAGGATGGATGACGACGTCATCCCATCCCATTGTCGTTTGGAAGTTCCGAGGCAGGAATGAGGACGCCGAAGTGGAGATCATGATGAGTCTCGCACCGAAACTCTTGATTTAGCTCCCGATGCATGTCATGTAAAAGATAAGAAAGAAAGAAAAAGGATTAGTGATGTCCAGATCTTTATTCAATAACATACAATACTCGCATAGATTTATGATACACGTGGAGCATTTCATATTGACAAGTCAAAATGGACCAGAAGTAACAACCGAATAGGCAGTGTATCCTAAGATGAGGACATGATATAAACTGAATGTAGAGCAGGCTCAATTGATATTAATTCTATTGTCAATGCTAAACAACATGTAAACCCATTATAAAGCAACAAACAAATAGATATATGCACTTAATCACCAACAAGCAAAGAAAGAAAACCTGCAAAAGTAAAGCTAGAAATGAAAGCCTATATGAAAATTGTCTTATCGTATCCCATCATGGGAATTTAATGAGAGAAATAAACTGATAGGGGGAAAGTATACAGGCCAATTTTGTTGTGACAGACTAGAGGGAGATCTCCATATTTCAGAATCTTGTATAAAATCCTAGGAGACTGATCTCAGCCGACTATAACACCTTAATGAAATACTGGAAGAAGATTCTAACCTTCTCTTCACACTCAATTGTTGTTCTAGGAGAAGAAAGAAGACACGCTAATATATCTTAAGCTTGGGATGAGGCAATCAAAACAACACAAAGTAGGCGGTTTAGACGAATAAGGCAAACATTCGTCCTAACAGGGAATTATGCAGGGATACAGATATTAGGATAGATCATGTCTAAATCATACCTTACCACATGAAGTGACTATAAGATGAACATGTAAAACAGAGACCATGACTCAAAACATAAAAGAAGACCTTTAGACAGCAAGACAGGATAAGAAACCAAATACCAAACATATACATTTCTAGTTTACTTGAAACCAGCAGATAAACAATTTCAGAATGGAATAGAGACATATATGCTTATTCTTAAACAGTTTAGTCAATCATCAGAGACTGGTATATGTTCTTAAATGTGTAATAGGCAGAACTAGATAAATAGACAAAGAGTCATAAACATAACAGACTATCCAGGTCATGCTTGAGCATTAAGATCCTAAAACATGCCATATGTTAGCTCTGCCCTAATAGGTTTAAATATGCATATGATGATTCAACAGTCATGAGAGACATACATATGACACTTCAATACTCATTCTGGAACTGAAATCTGGGTATGATGCATACATGATTCAAATAGACAATTTTAGACACGTATATATGCAGTTAACCGAAGAATATAGGCATAAGACATTCCTATTCATCGTTAAGTATACTATTCTGCTTTAAGTGATTTTATTACAATTTCCACATAACGTAAACTTTAATTACACCCAAAACAATGGAAACAAAGTAAAATAAATATATTATGATAGATATTAAACTTGTATAGTTAGCTTAAAAGTAAAATACATTACCATTTTAAGAGATGAGAACGCGGAAATTTTATTATAAAATTAAAATGTTTGTTACTTTATCGGGAGGATAACACGATATTGTAAATGTATATCCTTGATCTTAGTAACATTTTGATTGGAGGTCGGTCTTAAGTTATTAAAATATAGTAGTGATATTTTAGAAAACAAAAGATTTTAATCTTTTGAATGCAAGCACATAAATATACAAACACATAGACGCACATAATTCTTTTGCAATTTTGGTGGTTGTTACTTCCGGGGAACGGGTCGGCTTAGTTTGAAATTTGAGATTAGACCTCTTAATTCTTTTTTACTTCCCACTAACTATTGGTTAGGACAGGTATATATAATTTAGCTTGTGATTTTCGGAAAAACGCACACCACCCCAGTTAATAACAAAGGATGAGTGGTGAATTTAACAAACAAAGAAAGGAAAAAACAACAGCTATAAATTTCATTTTTTTGGAGATTAACACCTATTTTATATAAGGAGACTAAAACACATGGAAATTATGAGGGTAGTTAGTTTAGGTATGCTTCAGATAAAAATGCAAGTGGAGATCAAACTTAAGTAATTGTTAATTTTCAAACATGTACAACTCAGTAGCAGTTTCAGAGGAAACAACAGCAGACGAGGCAAAGTAATAACAGCAAACCAACAACAGCCGGCGAGACTCAAATAAAGTGTACGTGAACAAAGCAGAGTGAAAAAAATGTATGTTTAGAGCAAAAGGATAGAAACAACCTGATCAAATCTCGTAGTTGAGTTTGAGACAGCGGCCATGACGAAACACTGGGGCTTAATGTTGTATTGATTGTATGTCTCGCAAGAAAGCTGATTTTTGATCTGGAACAATCGATTTTCTGTTGTTTGTTGCTATTGTGATTGTGTTTAAGGGGTTTGGGAACCACTGATTTTCTCTTTGTTATTGTTGTTATGTTTTCTCCCCGTAAGAACTGATAGTAATTAAGATTTAGGAGTTGTTTCTATTGAAAATTCCCTCGAGGCCCACTGGATGTGTAAATCGATTGGGTTTATATAGTCCAGTTTTGGGTTATGCTTTTGGTATTGATTCTGGTAAGCTTTTGATTTATGGTAAGTTTATACTTTGGGAAGATTTGTGACTGAATTTAGACCAGGAACGGTTAGATTTGAGACGATTTTGGTAAGGTTTTAACGCTATTTTTGGGATGATTTCGAGGATCAGGTTACCATTTCGTAGAGATTTTGGATAAGATCGAGACTATTTTTTTCTTCGATTTTTGCAAGTCTTGATGCGCTTTTGGCAGACATGCAGATCATCGCATGATTTGTGCGATCGATTTGGTTAATGCGGTGGTTCAGTATGTAGGGTTAATGTATTTGTGGATTTTTGTTTTAGAAAAGGAAGGGGAGAACGAATGAAAAAGGCTTGAGCGATTTGGGCTTACGGGCGGTCACGCTTTTTTAGACAATGGAATCGGGTCGTTATGTATCGCTAAGGGAATTTGGACGTTTAGAGTGTAAGTGGAATATAAAAGGTCTGGGACTTATAAAATGGTTTTAGTAAAAAAAAAATGGGGTTTGAATTATTAATAATAAAATTTCTCAAGTATTATTAAAAAATAACATACGCGGACATAATTTTTTTAAGAATGCTTAATGCTCTATATAAGTATGACACCATTATTAAATTTCTTATTTATGTATGTATATGCTTATTTATGTATGTATTATTATTAAAATTATTTTGCGGTGTTTAAAGAATTAGTTTAATTTATTGATTATTAATCGAAAAGGATGAACAAAATTGGGTGTCAACAGCTATCCCTCTTTGTATGGAGAGGATGAAAGAGTCTTCAGACAAAGACGTTGAATTATAGCCAATTTTGTCTCGCTCATCTAATTAGCACAAAGATTAAGAAAAGTAGTGGCAAATACCGATTCAAAATTTTGTCTCTGGTGACATGATTATGATTACACTAGGTTATTGATGTCAAGATTAAAGGTAAGGCTTACGTTGATTCAAAATTTTGTCCCAGTGTCGGATTATGATGACATTGGGTTATTGATGTTGAAAATTAAAGGCAAGGCTTGGCACATATTTAAAATTATCTCAATGTCGAATTATGATAACACTAGGGTTATTGGTATCAGAGATGTCAGAGAGCTGGTCGACGCTCGGCCACCTTGCCCTTTGTCGAAAGTCCGCTCCTCAACAAATTACCTCGCCACGTAAGAGGTTGATCCGTGTTGCGGCTCCGCAATTTGCAAAGTTCCTAGATCAAGCTAAGATAAAACATTAGTGCATAATCGTAAAAAAACAATGTAAGAATGTGAATTTTGTGTTGTTTTGTAGTCAAATCGTATATACTATGTAATTAAGTGATTGACGCGTGTCTTCTTATATGGACGAAATGCAAACGACGCTCAGATGGACGCACGCTTTGTGGGCGAATGCAAATGACGCCTTGTACGGACGCATGAAATGACGCTCAGATGGACGCTACCTCCTTGTACGCACGAATGCAAATGACGCTTTGTACGGATGTTATGCAAATGACGCCGTATGGACGATATGCAAACGACGCTCAGATGGACGCACTTTGTATGGACGTTATATAAATGACGTCTTGTATGGACGTTATCATCTTGTAGGGACGTTATGCAAATGACGTCTTGTATGGACGTTACCGTCTTGTATGGACGAAATGTAGATGATGTCTTGTATGAATGGAATGCAAATGACGTCTTGTATGGACGTTATGCAAATGACATCTTATACGGACGCATGCAAATGACGCTTGTATGGACGCACGCTTGTATGGACGAAATGCAATGACGCTCAGATGGACGCACGCTTGTACGATTGAATGCAAATGACGCTCACGGACGCTACCGTGTTCTACGGACGCTATGCAAATGATGTCTTGTATGGACGCGGTGCAAATGACATCTTGTACGGACGCACTCCTTGTACGGACGGAATGCAATGACGCTTTGTACGGACGCATGCAAATAACGCTTGTACGGACGCACGCTTTGTACGGACGAAATGCAAATGACGTCTTGTATGGATGTTATGCAAATGACGTCTTGTATGGATGTTATTCAAATGACATTTTGTATGAACGTTACCGCCTTCAGACGGACGGAATGCAATGACGCTCAGTATGGACGCACCATATGTACGACAGCACGCAAATGACGCCTTATACGGACGCATCGTATTGTATGGACGCTATGCAAATGATGTCTTGTACGGACGCATGCAATGACGCCAGATGGACGCATGCAATGACGCCTTGTATGACGCACCACCTCGCATGAATGGAATGCAAATGACGCCTTGTACGGATGTTATGCAAATGACGCTTGTATGGACGCATGCAACGACGCCAGATGGACGCTGTGCAAATGACGCTTGTATAGACGCACCGCTTGTATGGACTAATGCAAATGATGTCCCCTGGCGGTAGATAAAATGGTTTCACTCTACGTGGAATTATCAGATTGTAATTCATGCATAATCAAAACTAGATAAAGTAATTAAAGTGTAAATGATGTAGCCTGAGTAAAGAAGATGTAGTTTTGCGAGCTGTATTTTGATGTAGACTTGTTGCAACTTGACTTTACGAGCGAATCCACTGTATTGGAATGTTGTTGTTCTCCTTGTTTTTGTTGTTCTGCAAAAAATTGACTCAAAGAAATACCTTGGCATAGCTAAATGAAAGATTTTATACGTGTTTGGTACATGATGTTTCGTACTCGCATAGTTAAACGGAAGATTTTATACGTGTTTGGTACATGATGTTTCGTACTGGCATAATCAAATGAAAGTTTGTATACGTGATCGTACATGACGCTGGTCGCTTGGTTTTTTCTAAAAAGGAAAGTTCATTTTAATGGTTGGTACATGAGATGTTGGTACCTTAGTTTATTTCCTTTGAGGGTAAAAAGATGAGTTAAATTACACAAGGTTGCTATAATGCGGGTATAGATACCCATAACATTATATGATTATATGAAAAGACATTTGTGGTTTTAAAATGACTCTCATACTTGTGAAAGGTACAACTGGCTCTATTTTATATGACACGGTTGGATCTGGTATTTGATTTCATACTTGCTCCTGTCATTTTTTTGTACAATTATGATCATGTCTATCAGATTTCATGTTTACATACTTGGTACTTGCAGATCGACTTCTTAGCGTGGATGCAGTCATGTCCGCAGGTCTAGGTACTCAGGTGTGGATCCGCGAGCTTAGGATCCTTGTTTAGCATTTTGGGATAGCTCCGATGTTTCGGAGCTTGTCATTATGGCTAGGTATATTCAGAGGTACAACGGGGCCTTGTCCCATCATAGTATTTATCCAAACTCTTAGAGGTCTGTATTCATACTGGCTGGATCAAGTAGAGTTATATTTACATGGTTGTACGGTTGTAGACCCATTCGGGTGTTATATATCATGACAGTCTTTCCGACTTTTCCTTTGTTAAGAGAAAAAAATGAGTATTATTTACCTTCTGTGAGTTACTTATATTGTATGGGTAGAAGGGTGCCCAGGTAGGGCACCGGTCACGGGCCCGGGGTTTGGGGCGTGACAAATTCTTTATTATCCTAAAGGGAAGGGGTTAGGCACCGTTCAAGATCCGCTAACTTGCGGCAGTCCAGTCAAACCTAAGTTAAATTATTTGGCTAAGAAATGCATGTTTTAGAAAATATTAAAAGATGTTTACAAATAATAAAAGAAAAAGATGCAGTTTTGATAACATAAAAGAGTTGAGACTAAAATCTATGTAAATTACATATAAAAGTGCTTTATAAACAAAGTATATATTGTATAAGAAAATAAATTATTTAAAGTTTTAGTAAAAGGAATCAACATTTATTATGCAATTGATAAGAAAATTTTAAATATATATGTCAATTCTAAAAGGCAAGTGAAGTATTTTTAAAACTATCCTCCCAATTTATCTATTCAAAGGCTAATGGTTCTTAGATATCCTATTAATCACATAATTAGAGCAAATAAAAAAAATAGACAAAGAAAGAATGGGATTGTAGTTGATGTAGTGTTTAGGATGGATGACGACGTCATCCCATCCCATTGTCGTTTGAAAGTTCCGAGGCAGTAATGAGGACGCCGAAGTGGAGATCATGATGAGTCTCGCGCCGAGACTCTTGATTTAGCTCCAGATGCATGTCATGTAAAAAATAAGAAAGAAAGGAAAAGGTTTAGTGATGTTCAGATCTTTATTCAATAACATACAATACTGGCATAGATTTATGATACACGTGGAGCATTTCATATTGACAAGTCAAAATGGACCAGAAGTAACAACCGAATAGGCAGTGTATCCTAGGATGAGGACATGATGTAAACTGAATGTTGAGCAGGCCCAATTGATATTAATTCTATTGTCAATGCTAAACAACATGTAAACCCATTATAAAGAAACAAACAAATAGATATATGCACTTAATCAGTCAACAGTTAAAGAAAGAAAACCTGTAAAACTAAAGCTAGAAATGGAAGCCTATATGAACATTGTCTTATCGTATCCCATCATGTGCATTTAATGAGAGAAATAAACTGATAGGGGGAAAGTATACAGGTCAATTTTGTTGTGACAGACTAGAGGGAGATCTCCATATTTCAGAATCTTGTATAAAATCCCAGGAGACTGATCTCAGCCGACTATAACACCTTAATGAAATACCGTTAAGATTCTAACCTTCTCTGCACACTCAATTATTGTTCTAGGAGATAAAAGAAGACATACTAATATATCTTAAGCTTGGGATGAGGCAATCAAAACAGCACAAAGTAGGCGGTTTAGACGAATAAGGCAAATATTCGCCCCAACAGGAATTACGCAGGATACGTACATTAGATAGATAATGTCTAAATCATACCTACTACACGGTGACTATAAGATGAACATGTAAAACAGAGACCATGACTCAAAATATAAAAGGAGACCTTTAGACAGCAAGACAGGATAAGAAACCAAATACCAAACCTATACATTTCTAGTTTACTTGAAACTAGCAGATAAACAATTTCAGAATGGAATAGAGACATATATGCTTATTCTTAAACAGTTTAGTCAATCAGCAGAGACTGGTATATGTTCTTAAATGCGTAATAGGCAGAACTAGATAAACAGATAAAGAGTCATAAATATAACGGAGTATCCAGGTCATGCTTGAGCATTAAGATCCTAAAACATGTCATATGTTAGCTCTGTTGGCCCTAATAGGATTAAATATGCATACGATGATTCAATAGTCATGAGACATACATATGACACTTGAATATTCATTCTGGAACTGAAATCTGGGTATGATGCATACATGCTTCAAATAGACAATTTTAGACACGTATATATGCACTTAACCAAAGAATATAGGCATAAGACATTCCTATTCATCGTTAAGTATACAATTTTGCTTTAAGTGATTTTATTACAATTCCCACATAACGTAAACTTTAATTACACCCAAAACAATGGAAACAAAGTAAAATAAATATATTATGATAGATATTAAACTTGTATAGTTAGCTTAAAAGTAAAATACATTACCATTTTAAGAGATGAGAACGCGGAGATTTTATTATAAAATTAAAATGTTTGTTACTTTATCAGGAGGATAACACGACATTGTAAATCTTATATCCTTGATCTTAGTAACATTTTGATTGGAGGTCGGTCTTAAGTTATTAAAATATAGTAGTGATATTTTAGAAAACAAGTAAAAGATTTGAATCTTTTGAATGAAAGCACATAAATATACAAACACATAGACGCACATAATTCTTTTGCAATTTTGGTGGCTGTTACTTCTGGGGAACGGGTTGGCTTAGTTTGAAAATTTGGGATTAGACCTCTTAATCTCTTTTTACTTCCCACTAAATATTGGTTAGGAGAAGTATATATAATTTAGCTTGTGATTTTCGGAAAAAGGCACACCACCCCAATTAATAACAAAGGATGGGTGGTGGTTTTAACAAACAAAGAGAGGAAAAAACATCAGCTGTAAATTTCATTTTTTTGGAGATTAACAACTATTTTATGTAAGGAGACTAAAACACATGGAAATTACGAGGGTAATTAGTTTAGGCATGCTTCAGATAAAAATGCAAGTGGAGATCAAACTTAAGTAATTGTCAATTGTCAAACATGTAGAACTCAGTAGCAGTTTCAGAGGAAACAACAGCAGACGAGGCAAAGTAATAACAACAAACCAACAACAGCCGTCGAGGCTCAAATAAAGTGTACGTGAACAAAGCAGAGTGCAAAAAATGTATGTTCAGAGCAAAAGGATAAAAACAACCTGATCAAATCTCGTAGTTGAGTTTGAGACAGCGGCCATGACGAAACGCTGGGGCTTAATGTTGTATTGACTATATGTCTCCCAAGAAAGCTGATTTTCGATCTGGACCATCGATTTTCTGTTGTTTGCTGCTATTTTTGATTGTTTTTAAGGGGTTTGGGAACCACTGATTTTCTCTTTGTTATTGTTGTTGTGTTTTCTCTCCATAAGAACTGATAGTAATTAAGATTTAGGAGTTGTTTTCTATTGAAAATTCTATCGAGGCCCACTGGATGTGTAAATCGATTTGGTTTATATAGTCCCAGTTTTGGGTTCTGCTTTTTGTATTGATTCTGGTAAGCTTTTGATTTATGGTAATTTTATTTTTTGGGAAGATTTGTGACTGAATTTGGACCAGGAACGATTAGATTTGAGACGATTTTGGTAAGGTTTTAACGCTATTTTTGGGATGATTTGGAGGGATTGTGGTTACCATTTCAAAGAGATTTTGGAGTAAGATCGGAGACGGTTTTTTTTCTTCGATTTTTGGTAAGTCTTGATACATTGTTTTTGACAGATTACAGAGATCATCGCATGATTTGTGAGATTGATTTGGTTAATGTGGTGGTTCAGTGTGTAGGTTTAAGATATTTGTGGATTTTTGTTTTAGAAAAGGAAGGGGAGAACGACTGAAAAAGGCTTGAGCGATTTAGGCTTACGCGACGGGCCACGCGCTTTTTTAGACGCGGAATCGGGTTGTCAAGTTAAGTATCACTAAGGGAATTTGGATGTTTAGAGTGTAAGGAATATAAAAGGTTTGGGACTTATAAAATGGTTTTAGTAAAAATGGTTTGAATTATTAATAATAAAATTGCTCGAGTATTATTAAAAAATAACATACGCGGACATGATTTTTTTAAGAATGCTTAATGCTCTATATAAGTATGACACCATTATTAAATTCCTTATTTATGTATGTATATGCTTATATATGTATGTATTATTATTAAAATTATTTTTGTGGTGTTTAAAGAATTAGTTTAATTTATTGATTATTAATCGAAAGGGATGGACAAAATTGGGTGTCAACAGTTTTCCACCTTCTTAAAATTTGGAGCATTCATTAGAACCAATTTGAACGGGAAATAAAAAATATTCAATGTGATAATGACAAAAAGTATGATAATGGGATGTTTAGGGATTTTTGTGCTACTAATGAGATCAATTTTAATTTTTCATGCCCGCATAAATCTTCACAAAATGGGAAAGCCGAACGCAAAATTCGTACCATTAATAACATTGTCCGAACTATATTGATTCATGCTTCCGTACCCCCCTTTTTTTCTGGCATCATGCTTTACAAATGGCTACATACATTTTTAACATTATTCCATCCAAAACTTTGATATATTCACATCTTAGGGTCTTTGGGTGCTTGTATTATCCACTATTTCCGTCCATCACAATTAACAAACTTCAGGCCCGGTCTACCCCTTGTGTATTTTTGGGTTATCCATCAAATCATTGTGGTTACAAATGTTTTGATATATCCTCAAATAAAATTATCATTAGTCATCATGTAATTTTTTATGAATCCTAATTTTCGTTTGCTAAGGTTAGTAATCTCGTGCCTAGTTCGTATAATTTTTTGGATGATGGTATATTCCCATATATTATACACCATTTTTCGGAACTATCCCGTAGCCAAAATCCGCCAGCAGGCCCACTTCCCACGGACTCACCACGACGCCCTCTACAGACTAGGTCCGTAAACCGCCATCTACAAAGGCCCACTCGCTCAAGAACGCCTTCGGCCCACTAACCAATTCTGGCCTAATTACACCTTCAGCTTCGGGGTCTAGTTGTCATGCTGGACCAGCAGGCCCACTGCCTGTTGGCCAGTCTGTCCTAGGTCCCGATAATTCCCAAAATCATCTCAATTCTCCCTCGAGTCATAGACCGGTCACTCGTAGTCAACGGGGCATTTTTAAACCAAAAAGAAATTTTAATTTAACTTCTAATGTTCTAAATCCTCCCCGCCAGTATCCCTATGTCGTAATTAAATGAATCAAATTGGAAAATTGATACGACCGATTTAATATAATTCTCTTATTGATAATAATACGCGAGAGTCGTGCCCATCCATCCGTTGTTAATATTATTAGGTCTATGTGATTTTTACTCATATGACAACTCTGACGGTTCTTTTGCGAGACATAAGACTCGACTTGTAGGTAATGGTAAGACTCAGCAGGTAGGTGTGGATTGTTCTAAGACGTTTAGTCCGGTGGTCAAGCCGGCTACCATTCGCATTGTGCTCAGCTTGGCTCTTTCAAAATCATGGGCCATTCATCAGTTAGATGTGAAGAATGCTTTCTTACATGGTGATCTCAAGGAGACAGTCTATATGCATCAGCCCTTGGGGTTTAGGGATCCCAAATAACCTCATCATATCTGTTTGTCAAGAAGTCCTCAGATAGACTTAAGCGCCTCCACTGCGTGGTATAAGCGTTTGCAAACTATGTTTCGACTATCGCATTCTCTCACAACAGTCCGATAATTCATTATTCATATATCATCGTGGTTCTTCATCGCTTATATACTCTTGTACGTGGATGATATCTCGATCGCTTCTTCCGATGTATTACACCGCCTATCATGATAATGCTCATTGTCACGACCGACTCGATCCGTGACCTGCGCCTTAACCCGCACCTCGTGATACAACATCGAGAAAACCAATGGAATATAAACTCATAATAAACAACCATAATGATATAAATAGTCTAGCCCAAAACGGCTACCCCAAAAGTACATAAAAATCGAATGCTACATCCTTAAACAAACCAAGTTATGACAAGACTACAGCCTCTAAGAAGGAGATCGCATGACGACAGGCCCCGCCATTCCCCGAATGTACAAAACATCGACAACACCAGTGGAGAACTATACCAAAAGTCGAGCCTCCAAGAAACGAGCTCGACACCGAGTAAAAGATCCTAGGAATGAGGATCTACCACCGATTTTTCCCACCACAGATTAACGCAAAATTCCCCGGCGGGTCAAGACACAACGATCAAGTATGTAAACCGAAAATATCAGAGTAATATCATAAGTCAAAAATAAGCCGGAGTCATAGATAAAAATCAATTTCTCAGACCGTGCCTTACTAACAACGAGTAACAAGTATAAATCTTATAGCATAAAAATAGAGGCTCACGATCAAAACAGGTACCTCGCCTCGTAGTATCATTAAGCAATCCTACTCGACTATTTCACCCGCACGGGTCTCATGGACCCGCATGAGGTCATCCGCCTCGCCACGGGACTATTTCACCCGCATGGATCCCGTGGACCCGCACGAGTACCATCGCCGCACTGCGTGAGACTATTTCACCCGCACGGATCATGTGGTCCGATCCGCACGAGTGCAAGCCCGCACTCGCATCACGGGTAGCAAATCCATGGCATAGATAATAACCCGGTTTACCCGTGAATAATATAAATATATAACATAGCTCATCCGCTATCATACATAACATAAGCACTACCGCCTATCATATCATACATAAGCACTACCGGCCTATCATATCACAACATAAGCACTACCGGCCTATCATAACATAAGCACTACCGGCTTATCATAACATAAGCAAGTTAAGAAATCCCCTAACTTCTTATTAACATTATTAATATATCCTCTCATTTTAGTATCCTAAGGCACTAACATGTCTTTTAATAGAAAACTGAATTCAACCCAAGTACCATGTACTTCTAACTTTTTAAGAAATAACACTTTTTATACAAAAGTTCCAAGATACTAATCACCATAGTATCAAGTTACGATTTCTTTTCAAGACAAGTCACATTTCCTTTTAGAAATATAATAGGCTTCTAAATCAAGTGACTTCATTTCCTTTAAAACCTTAGGCAACCAATGCCTAAAAATCAATTCACCTTTCTTATTTTCAAATCCTTTACTGCATTTGTTTTAATTAGAGTAAACCTTTCCTTGTGAACCTTTCAAAAAACTAATATAACCAACTTCCCATAAAGTCATTATATTAGCGTTATCCCTTTGTCAAATACATTTTCCTAAATCCAAGTGGACTTATACTTTTGAAATGAAACAAGTATCATATACTTTAAAACAAGTGAAAGATATCAAATCTTCAGACGCTCACCGCACTACATAGGTACAACTACTCATGCTCAAGGATAGGAAAGTTCCACATACCTCTTCTGCTAGTCCACTTGCTAAGTCCGAATACCGCACGCAATATGTCAACCTATAATGACCATAATACGCTTATTAACCCCTAATTTCAATGTAGAAATATTCCAAGTTCAAGTTACTAATTCCTAAGGAAATTTGGGCAGATTTCTTTGTTTCTACATACTTTGCCACCTTTTTCAAGGCCGAATTCAATATCCAAACGCCACATTTAAGGCCCAACAATCCCACATTTCAAAGGGGATTACACAACCAAACTTAGGTGTGTAAAATTCTGCCCCAATAGGTAAAACAATACACTTAACAATTCTAAAGTAGTTTGTAGGCTACAACATGCTCATAATATCTCTTTAACCAATCTTTCATATCCAAACCATTTTTCTTACATGCAATGATTCTAAGAGCATTATTTACTACTACAAATTCCTTATTCTTCACATGCAACACCAATAACTAGCTACAAGAGAAGAAATGTTACCTTTGGAGCTTTAGCCAAAACTATTCCAACAATTTTGTTAGTCTTCTTTTCAAGAATACCACCACAATAACCTCCACAATCTTGCAAATAACTTTCCTTCTTAACACCCTTTTCAGATTTTCCTTAAGCTTGGAGTTTCTCTTGATTTTCTAGAGAGAAGGGAGAGCTTTTTAGCTTAGAGAGAGAGAGAAAGATGAAAGATGACCAAGTCTTCAAGACTTGGTCAATATAAGGCATGCAACATTTTAGATGGGGGGGGGGGGGGCCACTTTTCACCCACCCATGACCTCTTTTAAAACAAAACAAAGGCAGAAATTTCCACTAACTCGCAGATCCGCCACCCTGCAGAATCAGCCATGGCACTAAACTCCCGCCGCTTCTTAGACATTCCAAGGCCACACTGAAACTTCGACCCTCAGATCTTCCGGCGCTGCCCTATCTTCTCGCGCCGCGCCCTACAATCACCCGCTTTAGCCGCGCACGAGGCCCCCGACCGCGATTTTTCATCAACCTACTTAAGTCTTAACTCCTTTCAGATGGCCCCACACGCACGGCCTAAACTACTGGTATAACATTCTCTCTTAGAAACATTCGTCGAATGTTCCTTCTAGCTTACTCAAGTCACAATATCGACATAGACTCTTAACGCCACAAGAAAACTCAAGCATAATTACTAAATTTAAAGACCAACAATTTAGAACGTGGTTACCTAGAGGTATAGGAATAAGTGAGGATATTTCTTCATCATGTCATCCTCTCGCTTCCCACGCCATCTCCTCTCTGCTCGCTCGCCATAACACCTTGACTAAGCCACATCCTTTGTCCGTAATCGCTTAACTCGACGATCGAGTATCGCTACGGGACTCTCTCATACGATAACTCCTCTCATACCCGAACCTCATGAATCGGATGTACTCTAGACGGGTCTCCAACACATTTCCGCAATATAGATACGCGAAAGATCGATGTCGCTTCCAGACGGACGGCAGATCCAACTCATAGCAACCTTGCCTACCCTACGATATCCGAGCAAGGCCCAATGTACTGGGCTAAGTTTCCCTTCTTCCCAAATCTCATCGCACCCTTCATGGGTGATACCTTCAGAAGACCCAATCATCTACCTCAAACTCCGTTGTCGACGCCGATGATCTCAGATACGACTGGCCGACTTATGTCGACAATAACCATTCCCGATAAGCTTCACCTTATCCCCGCTCGTGCACTCAAGTCCGCCCGACTAATCGAACTTCTCCCACCTCAAACCAACCTATCGCGACCTACACTTTCTCCCGTATAAGGCCTCATAAGGCGCCATCCGGATACTAGAATGGTAGCCGCTGTTATAAGCAACTCCACAAGAGGTAAATGATCCTCCCAATACCCTCAAATCAAAAACACAAGCCCGCAAAGATATCCTCGTTGTCTCAATAGTGCGGCCCGTCCGCTTGGCCCGAGGATGAAACGCTGCATCGAGACTCACTTGTGTCCCTAATCCTTCTCGGAAAGACCTCCGTAAGTTAGCCGAACCGGGCTCCTCTGTCAAATAATCGATATAGAACTCCGCGCCTCACAATCTCCCGATATACAATCTAGCATAATCCTCAAAAAGTCGCCCCGATCGAATAAAGGGCTGATTTCATCACCGCCGACGATAACTCAAATGGAATCATGCTTCCTCCGAGGGAAGGTAATCCGTAATAAAATCCATATTTACCACCTCCCACTTCCAAGTCGGAATGTCAATAGCTCGCAAATTACCACCGGCTTCGTGCTCAACCTTAACTCGCCGACAAGCCGCATCGCGCCACGAACTCCGCAACGCCCCTCTCGTGCCATCCCACCAATACACGATCCGAGGTCATTATACATCTTAGTCGCACTTGATGAATAGAATAACGAGCACCGCGCGCTTCCCGCACCGCCGACGAGTCCTCGCCACACGAGCACACAACCGCCTCAAATCTTAGCACCCATCCGCGCTACCTCAAATAGACTCTTCTTTTTCAAAAGCGGCATCTCGATACCGCACTATAATCGGATCCTCATCGCCGCTTCTTCACTCGACGATGGAAGACTCGGCAACCTCGAACCCGAACTCATCACTATCGATCAAACAAACGAACCCCAAGGCTCGCGAATGATGTAACTTACTGACTACGACCTTCTTCCTCGCCGCACTTCGACAGACTACCCATCGACCGCGACTAGGGCATCTGCAACTACATTGGCCTTCCCCGGGTGGTATAGATATCAATATCACAATCCTCGAGTAACCCTAACCACCGCCTCGCCGCAAATTCAGCCGCCACCAAGATATACCGAGTCTCTCGTGGTTCACAAATATCCACATGAAATCTATATAAGGAATTGCCTCCAAAACTTCAAGGTACGATTAATCACGACTCTAAATCGCGAAGTAGCGTAATTCTTTCGCTTCCCTAACCGCCGAAACATAAGCTCTAACCTTATCATGTCATACAAGACACAACCTAGCCCAACACCCAACGTGTTACAATAATACCCTAACCCTCTAGTCTCGCAAGAGGGGTTAGAACTGTAGTCGTGGTCAACTTTTCTTCCAATAACTGGAAGCCTTCCTTGTACTTGCGAAATTTGCGGGCATCCTTAATCTCAATTATGGTTCCTGTTTCCCTTTCTTTGTTGCAACCAAACTTGGTTACTATACTTAGATCTGATTCCTTTGCTTGCCACCCAAGACTTCCTGCCAATCACAATTTAGGGGGAGACTTCCTTGATCTCGTCAAGTAGTAATCCTATCATTCTCTCCCAGCTCGTAGAGCTTATAGTCATGTGTTCAACCTCACCCCTGATTACATAATCCAATGACTTGTCAAGATTTCTTATCGTTCGAGTGTCTACTCGTCTTTCCTTTATAAGTTATTTCAAGTTGTCCTGGGGTCCCTTACCCTTCCGTATTTTCTTACTATCTTTTTTTTGTCAGTGTCGATGCTACCACCTTAACTTGAGGTGTTCTTACTGTCCATTATTTACTAATGGTCTTACACTAGTCCGGGGTAATTGTATCTCGTGCAACTTACATAACCATAGTCGTATTCTCTTTTATCATTCGTCACGACCTTATCTTACGCTTATTATTAACAAAAGTATTTCTATCTTGATCCATGATCATACGGTTTCATACATGCGTACTATTGGCATTTTTCCTTATGACACTTCCTCGACCATTTCGTAACGTCGTTCTTAATTTCCCCAACACAATACCTTTCCCACTGCTATTCAAAATCAGAACCTATGGTACGACGATACAAAAGACCTTACCAGCCTCCCATCATTCGCCTAATGACACGGGTACACATAACCCCATAATACGTAGCACTATCCTTTTACGTAGGAGAGAACTTATCTCCTTCAATAAACTTTCCTCAAGGCCACAAACCTAATCACAAGGTCCTCTCGTGGTCCTGTAAATATCTAATCATTATGCACCGCCTTAAAATCGTGTAGATTTTCAAAACCTACCAAAGATGCCTCACTTTCTGGCAAGTCAGATTTATTTTATTCTTGCCTTGCACATTTCCTTGAAATTATCCGGAAGGTCGTGGCCCTGACCGCCACACCAAACCAACTCCAAGTACCTCCAAGGGCACTTAACATAAATTCCTTCAAATTCAAGTATCACTTACTTTCTGAGTCAATTTTTCCTCAATGAACAAGTCACACAGACTTATTAAAAACAATGATGCCAAAGAAGGAAGGATAATTCACTGGTTACTACCACTTCTCTCCCTCTCCACTCGATAACCGGCTTACCGGGAAACTGGTACCGAATCAATCTCTCTTCTGTAGTCTACGTTGGCATAACAAGAGGCCAACTAGCCCGTACTCATAATGACCTCAACGTCATTATAAATATCAACGCTAGGTCCGCTAGTGGTCCAACGATCAGATCGTTACCGACAATTATTATCTACCCACTCAATACCACCCAACACTCACTGTGTAGTTACCTCATAAAGCGTTCTCATGGATTCTCGATCCATTTCTTTCACACTTGGTTGTTCACTTCTACGGCCGATTCTTTCCGTAATTCCAAACTTATTCTAGCTTACGTACATAACTTCCATAATAAAGCTGGCCTTCGATCTTGGAGTTACTAAGTTAAACAATATAAGGCCATTTCCGGCACTCACAACCTGGTTCCGGTGGAATACGTCTGCGAACTCGTAAAACGATTAATTAGACTCCTGCTTGTACCGTGACTATGTCACGAAATGACTACTATTAATCGATCCCACCCCATAAACGGGTACACTAACTTCTCATAATACCATAGTCGCGGTCGCCTTGATCACAACAACCATTACTTACCCCACACGGATCTCATCCATACTATCCTCTTAAGCATACCACGAGCTTAATTTACAACCATAGTCTCCATTAGTCCCTTAATTAAACTTCTTAAGTGGTCTATTACCTTCTCGCATAATTCATCATCTCCTAATTATCTCAATTTAGTACGTGAAACTCGATGTGAGTTTATTAAACCGCTTCATACCTTCCCTGACTAAATTAGCCCTTACCAATTCTCGTAATCTAAAAATCATTCTAGTGCAAAATATATAACCCTTATACATTAATCCGTATAATCATACGTCATTATACCAACTATACAACAATTACAACCAACCTGGATACGCAATCCACATAATCCTTCTCGGTCATCACGCTTTCTCGCACTCGCAATCAACATAACTCGTTGTGAGAGACGACTTAACCACACCCGCCTATCGCACGATCTCGAGTGAGAAGAATGGAAACCAATCCTAAATATCCAGAGCCTCCTCGACATAGACGTGGTGCACAACACACCGATAATCAAGACTCTATTAGATACGGCTTAGACTCTTTCCGAGGATTAATCGCTTCGATACCACTTTTGTCACGACTGACCTGATCCGCGACCTGCCTTAACCCGCACCTCGTGACACAACATCGAGAAAACCAATGAATATAAACTCATAATAAACAACCATAATGATATAAATAGTCTAGCCCAAAATGGCTACCCCAAAAATACATAAAAATCGAACAGCTACATCCTTAAACAAACCAAGTTATGACAAGACATGGGCTCTATGAGTATCGCTATGATGGGACAGGCCCCGCCATGCCTCAATGTACAAAACATCGACAACACCGTGGAGAACTATACCAAAAGTCGAGCTCAAGAAACGGAGCTCCGACACTGAGTAAAAGATCCTAGGAACGAGGATCTCCCACCGCTTCCTTACCAAGATAAACGCACTTGGCGAAGGGCCGCACACAACGTACTCAAGTATGTAAACGAAAATATCAGAGTAATATCATAAGTCAAAAATAAGTCGAGTCATAGATAAAAATCAATTTCTCAGACCGTGCCTTACTAACAATGAGAGTAACAAGTATAAATCTTATAGCATAAAAATAGAGGCTCACGATCAAAACAGGTACCTCGCCTGTAGATCATTAAGCAATCCTACTCCCGACTATTTCACCCGCATGGGTCCTGTGGACCCGCATGAGGTCATCCGCCTCGTCATGGGACTATTTCACCCGCATGGGACTATTTCACCCGCATGGATCCTGTGGACCCGCATGAGTACCATCGCCGTACTCGCATGAGACTATTTCACCCGCATGGATCCTGTGGTTCGGATCCGCATGAGTGCAAGCGCCGCACTCGCATCATGGGTAGCAAATCCATGGCATAGATAATAATAACCCGGGGTTTACCCCGTAATAATATAAATATATAACATAGCTCATCCGGCTATCATACATAACATAAACACTACCGGCCTATCATATCATACATAAGCACTACCGGCCTATCATATCACAACATAAGCACTACCGGCCTATCATAACATAAGCACTACCGGCTTATCATAACATAAGCAAGTTAAGAAATCCCCTAACTTCTTATTAACATTATTAATATATCCTCTCATTTTAGTATCCTAAGGCGCTAACATGTCTTTTAATAGAAAATCCGGGAATTCAACCCAAGTACCATGTACTTCTAACTTTTTAAGAAATAACTATTTTTATACAAAAGTTCCAAGATACTAATCACCATAGTATCAAGTTACGATTTCTTTTCAAGACAAGTCACATTTCCTTTTAGAAATATAATAGGCTTCTAAATCAAGTGACTTCATTTCCTTTAAAACCTTAGGCAACCAATGCCTAAAAATCAATTCACCTTTCTTATTTTCAAATCCTTTACTCAGATTGTTTTAATTAGAGTAAACATTTCTCAGGAACCTTTCAAAAAATTAATATAACCAACTTCCCATAAAGTCATTATATTAGCGTTATCCCTTTGTCAAATACATTTTCCTAAATCCAAGTGGACTTATACTTTTGAAATGAAACAAGTATCATATACTTTTAAACAAGTGAAAGATATCAAATTCAGACGCTCACCGCATTACATGTACAACTACTCATGCTCAAAGGATAGGAAAGTTCCACATACCTCTTCTAGTCCACTTGCTAAGTCCGAATACCGCATATAATATGTCAACCTATAATGACCATAATACGCTTATTAACCCCTAATTTCAATGTAGAAATATTCCAAGTTCAAGTTACTAATTCCTAAGGAAATTTCAGCATTTCCTTTGTTTCTACATACTTTGCCACCTTTTCAAGGCCGAATTCAATATCCAAACGCCACATTTAAGGCCCAATAATCCCACATTTCAAAGTGGATTACACAACTAAATTTAGGGTGTAAAATTCTACCCCAATAGGTAAAACAATACACTTAACAATTCTAAAGTAGTAGGCTACAACATGCTCATAATATCCCTTTAACCAATCTTTCATATCCAAACCATTTTTCTTACACGCAATGATTCTAAGAGCATTATTTACTACTACAAATTCCTTATTCTTCACACGCAACACCAATAACTAGCTACAAGAGAAGAAATGTTACCTTTCGAGCTTTAGCCAAAACTATTCCAACAATTTTGCTAGTCTCCTTCAAGAATACCACCACAATAACCTCCACAATCTTGCAAATAACTTTCCTTCTTAACACCCTTTCAGATTTTCCTTAATCTTGAGTTTCTCTTGATTTTCTAGAGAAGGAGAGCTTTTAGCTTAGAGAGAGAAAGATGAAAGATGACCAAGTCTTCAAGACTTGGTCAATATAAGGCATGCAACATTTCAGGGGGACACTTGTCACCCACCCACGACCTCTTTAAAACAAAACAAGGCGTAAATTTCCACTAACTCGCAGATCCCGCCACACATGTGCAGAGCCACATGGCGCACAAACTCCCCGCTTTCTTAGATTTTCCGCCGCGCTGCTTCCGCAGCGCTGAAACTTCAGCGACTCGATCTTCCGGCTGCCGCGTTTTCCGCGCCGCGGCCCTACAATCACCCGCCTTGGCGCTGAGGCCCCTGACCGCGATTTTTCATCAACCTACTTAAGTCTTAACTCCTTTCGTATGGCCCCATACGCACGGCCTAAACTACGAGGTATAACATCAGTTCTGAGTTTGCTATGAAAGACTTGGGGCCCTTGAATTACTTTTTGGGGATTATTGTCACCATCAAGGTGTCGTTGTTCTTATTATAGAGGAAGTATGCAATCGAGATCATCGGTAGGTCGACGTTATCACGTAAGTCCACTTCCACTGATTGATACTAAACCCAAGTAGGTGTCGCGCCAGCCTATCAGATGAGGATCCGACCCACTATCGCAGTCTTGCAAGGGCCCTTCAGTATATTACATTCACGAGACCGGATATTACATATGTCGATAACAAGATGTTTGTTTACGACGATCCCGTGGTCGAGCACATAAATGCGCTCAAATGCATTATTCGTTACATCCAGGGGACACTTGACTATGGCTTACATTTATATCCGTCGTCGACATCTACACTTGTCTCGTATACGACGCCGATCAAAGGGCTGTCCTGATACTAGACGCCTACATCCGCTATCAGATGTTTCGTAATAACTTAATTTCTTAGTGTGTCAAGCGCCAGTCGACGTTATCCCACTCTAGTGCAGATGTTGAGTATCGAGGGGTAGCCAATGTGGTCTCCAACTCGCCGTTACGAATCTTCTTTTAGAGCTTCAATGTCTTATTTAGAAAGCGAATTTGGTTTACTGTGATAATGTTAGTGCAATCTACCTTTCGAAAAATCTGGTTCAGCACTATCGCACTAAATATATCGAGATAGACATTCACTTTATTCGCAAAGGTAGCTCGCGACAAGTACACGTCATATCCCTTCCGTATCAAATCGAGACATCTTTACAGCGGTCTTCCTCACCTTTTGAATATTTTAGGACAATATCGCTTCAAAGACCGCGACTACGATCATGGTGTGTTAAATATATTATATATTCTGTGATATACGACCTCTGATACCAAGTTAGCTCGAGGACCTAAAGGGGATAATAAAAGGGGAAGAAATTGATATATAAGGGATTGAATAACTAATAGTTAGTAATGAAATACAGAAGTAAAGCAAGATTAACTTACAAATTAAAGTTCATGTTTAAGGAAACCATAATTCAAAGTGAAGTAATTTAAAGAATTTAAAAGTAAGAATTTAAAGAACATGAATTTATAAAAGATTAGGAGGTAGTGTCGTGCCAGATTTCGACCGCAACATTATTATTCTCAAATCTCACTGTTAGAAAATAAAATGCAAAAAGTGTGCTAAAAAGTGCTAAAGGGTGCTAAAAGGGTTCGCGGTGTCGCCACCTAATTAATTGAGTGAATTAGGACACCTAAATGTTAACCAAGTAAAGTCAACACTAACTCCATTTAATGGTCTACAAAACTATTTGAGATTCTGGGCAAGGATTCTTTATTATCCTAAAGGGAAGAGGTTAGACACCCTCTAAGATCCGCTAACTTGCGGTTCGTCCGTTCAAACCTAGGTTAATTATTATGTTAAGAGAAAACGATGTTTTGAAAATACGGTTAAGAAAAGGATGCTGCAAACAATTTAAAAGATATATGATATTGCTTGTAAATGCATATAAGGATTTATGTGTTTAGAAAGTATTTGGTAAGAAATAATGCCCTAGCTACATGATTGGTTATGCGAGTGAAAGTTATTAAATGCTTTTGTCACGACCCGATCCCGGGCCCGTGACTGGTGCCTTACCCGGGCACCCAAGTAGATATACATCAGAGTAACCAGCGGAATATAAACTTACCAACAGAAAACAGTGTAAATGAGAAACAGTTTAACCAAGAAAAGTTGCCTTCTAGACGTATATATAAATCAAAGTCCGAACAATACATCCCAAATTTACAACAGACTACTGCACTTAAGAGTTGAAATCAACTACGACGACAGGGCTCACCATACCCCGAATGTACATAAACCTACAATGACAGTGGAAATCATACCCAAAAGATAAGCCTCCGAGAAACGGCTTTCCCAGCGATCAGCTGATCCTAGAGCTGGATCAACAACCGAGTACTTACCGCGACATTTAACGCAGCCCCAAGCGAGGTTAGTACATCGTGTACCAAGTATGTGAAATCAGAAAGATCAAATGAAATCATAACATTTTTAAAACCAATTCACAAATACGTACGAACCAACCCAATTTAACCGCACATAGGGCCACACCATAAACAAGATCAAAATAGATATCACACAATTGGTCTGTGCTAGGCCGCGAATGATCGAAGCACGGCCCTTCGCCCATAGTATCAGTATGCGAGCCTAATCTCGAACTCCCGCACCGCATAGCCACCCAGCCCGCATGAGGTATTCCTCGACGGGGTAGCTAACCCGCAACAACATCCTCGACTCGCAATCCGCACGCCACGCGACCGCATGAGGTATTCTCGTGACGGCAGAATACACCCGAGTGATTCCCGAACTCACGCATTCAGATAGTCCCATGGACCCGCATGAGGTATTCCTCGCATCGGTGGTGGCTAACCCTCGGTTCGTAACAAGTCAGAGGGGTAAGTGATATAATACCAACACAACGGGCTTATCGTTAAACAACATAAGCACAACAGAAAACCCCCTTACACAAACGTCACAAGATACTAACACACGTAGCATCATAACATGTTTACTTATCAAGCCAACTTACCACACATTCAGAAATCATTACAAGGTCTTCATAATCAAGTAAGTAAACCATTCATTTTATCTTTCTTAAGTTGTTATAACTAACTTCCCATAAAGCTAGTATAACACTTAAGTTTTATAAAAACCTTCACATTTGTTTGGAAAACCAAAAGAACTTATTCTTTTAAAACCAAGTATTAATTTCCTTCCGAATAATAATAATTCATAACTCTTTTTGAAATATTTCAAGAATCTTAATATTTAGAACTCAAGTCAAAAGACACCAAAGTGAAACCAGATTCAGTTAACACACGTACGTCTACCGTACTATATATATTTCACAAATATCATGCTCAAGAGGATAGGAAGGATCATATACCTCCTCGGCTAAATCCACTTGCCGAGTCGAATATGTCGCGCGCAGAGTGTCAACCTATAATAGCCAAAACACGCTTATCAACTTCTAGTTCTACGTAGGATTCTTCTAAGTAAGATCATTTATTCTACGGAAAATTGGGCAGCACTTCCCCCGTTTCTACTCACTTTTCCACCTTTTCCAAGGCCCGATAACCGTAACCAACATGTCATAAATAAGGCGCAACAATTCCGAAATTTAAAGAAGGGGATCACACGCCCAAACGGACGCGATTAATAATCTTCCCCTTAACAACAACAATAATTAAAGAAGGGGATCACACGCCCAAACGGACGCTGACAACAATCTTCCCTTAACAACAACAATAATTAAAGCAGGATCACACGCCCAAACGGACGCGACAACAATCTTCCCTTAACAATAACAATAATTAAAGAAGGATCACACGCCAAATGGACGCTGATTAACAATCTTCCCTTAACAACAATGTAACATACCCAAAGTAAATACACCAAAGTAAATACATTCTTTAGTTGGGGTCCTTGGCCAACTTTTACAATTTTACTTATCCAATTACTTCATTAGTCTTCCAACTTATATTCCAATCTTAATATAAGTTATAGTTACTTTGTTATTAACTTCTTAGCAAGTAATGAATACGTTTTTACCATTTTAATGGCTAACATGACAATTCTCCTTTTAACAAGTTAACAAGATCCAAATCTTTCCAAACTTTACTCCACATATCTTATACTCCATAATATACTTCCAATATACATAATATTCAACTTCACAAAGAGGACAAGGTTCATTACCTCAAATAGCCCAAAAATATCCAAGAACTTAAAGTCGCTCCTAAGCAAGTTTTAGCTCCAAATCTTTATGTTCCAAACCACCACAAGTCACCCTTAGAAGCTCCTAACCAACTTCTATTCAAGAACCAAGTCAAAAAAGTGAAGAACACTTAGGTTCTAGACCTCACAACTCTCGGCCAAGGGGTGTGTTTGAGGCTAGGGGTGTGAAATCTTGTCTAACTCTTGGTTACTAATCTTCCTAATACATCAAGGAAGAACACTTAGAAGTTTAAGAATTATTGGACAACAATTGCTCAAGAAAGTGGGGCTTTGGATGAGAGCAACTAGAAGGGAGAGGGATGATATTTTCAAGTTTTGAAATAATACTAAGTGTGGAAGATTTCATCAACTAGAGGTGCTTATATAAGACAACCAAGGGCTAGGATAGAGCGTACGTATGGTGTGATCGGGGACATGCGCTGCGCTGGTCCCTTGCCCACTTGCTCAACAAATATCTGCAAGACATCGCCACTTGCCTCGCCACTGGTCTCATGAAAACGCCCACCACGGCCCAACTAGGTGACACATGTCGCCTCCTATTGATCCAAAAATATTTCATCTCTCTGAAAAATCCATAATTGGTTAAAATATTGAAAACGTAAAATTTCCTTCACAGTTCTAATATTTTCCGCCTGAAACAAATCTTTCATCTTTAACCTAATTGTATTATACATTTGTACGCACGCTCTTACATACATACTGAACTACTGGTATAACAGTTTAGTATAACTTAAGCAACGTATGACAAGCTAAAATAGTCAACTTAGAGGAAACAAATTTCTAGTGTCAAAACTAACTCTTAATGCGACTAAAGTTCAATCACATTAGTGTTGTACTAGTTATACAAAGTTAGGTAATTAATTTACAACAAATAAATAAAAATAAATGTATGTATATATATGTAGGCGGATGAGCTATGGTGAGTCAAAGTGACGCTTAAGACTGATGACGATGTCATCTCGCCCTATTTTATTTAGGAATTTCGAGGCAGAAAATGCGACGCCGACGTGGATACTATGACGAGTCTCAGAACGAGACTCTTTGTCGCTCCAATGCATTTCACGAGAAAGAAAATAAAATGATTAATAACTAACCTAAAAATATATGCATAAGAAAAAGATAATGGAATGCCTCGCATTGGGCGTATTATCGAGCTAAGTCGCCAATCTCATTCGCACGGTCGCCATCATTGCAAATAATCGGGTAGAACTCCTCGACGACAATATTTCCTTTTTCCGAATTTTCCTGCTCATCTCGAAGAGCGACAAGCCTGCCGCTTTGTTCGATGACTCAATCACCAATTTGTTGGATGATTGTAGAGATTTTCTGCCAGTCAATGCGAATCAACCTTTGGGGGAATAAACTAGGCAAAATAATCCTTCTTAAAAATGAACAAACCAACTTAGTATGACATGGGTAAAATTGCTTTTGATAGAGTTGCAAGACAAACAATAGTAAGCAAATTGCATACAAATCAGCGCGCCCTAACACGCGAGACCTCTATTATGCCAGAAAGTAGCCTAAACACCAGATATGAAAAATTATGATAAACAGGTCCAATCCATTGGATTGAGATGCTTTGGTTGGGAAATAAAACTAACGTTTATTGAAATAATAACAATAATAAGCCTAAGAATAAATTGTGCATACAATAATGTTGTCGGAGTCATCCTATAATAAAAATGCGGAGAAAATAAGAGAAAACATGAATTTACATTTCCAAACTTTGACATGTAACTTTTGGCTTGGATTCATTTATCATGATCATGCAACACATAATATGCTAATTTGGTCGTTGGGTTGTGAAACCCGTTGACCGATTTGGTGTTTTCCTAGTTGTGGAGACGTTACCAAGGATCGACCCACCTAAGGTAAATTCATCCATGCCTTAAGACAAAGGGTGGTATAGCTCTATCCTAAATTTTCTAAGATTTGGCTTTACTAGACGCAAGGTTCACGAGCGGACTACTCGAGTGAGAAGGCTACGCGGCTGACCAGCCGAACTGGTCAACTCCGCGCATGCGCCAACTCTCCTAAATTTTGGGTATATGAAAGAAATTTTGCGGGTGCGCGAAGCACACCTCGCATGTAGTGTGTGATAGTGTGAATTTTCCGTAAGGGAGAAAGTATGAGCAGAATTCCAGTTAAGGAAAGCGGTAAAAAATAGCAATTACAACAGTTACAAATAAAAGCAATTTACAACACACAAGAAAATTAAATACAAAAAGTAATGCCCAATAATAACCCTAGATCTGTTGTGGTCAAGTACCTGCTTATCTCTAATGGAGTCACCATGCTTCGCGCCTGATTTCGACCGCAACATTATTATTCTCAGCGAATCCTGCCTGTTAAAAAATAAAATGCAAAAAAGTGTGCTAAAAAGTGCTAAAGGGTGCTAAAAGTGTTCGCGGAGTCGCCACCTAATTAATTAGGTGAATTAGGACACCTAAATGTTAACTAAGTAAAGTCAACACTAACTCCATTTAATGGTCTGCAAAACTATTTGAGATTCTGGGCAATGATTCTTTTATTATCCTAAAGGGAAGGGGTTAGACACCCTCTAAAATCCGCTAACTTACGGTTGTCCGTTCAAACCTAGGTTAATTATTATGTTAAAAGAAAAATGCATGTTTTGAAAATATGAAGTTAAGTAAAGGATGTTGCAAATAATTTAAAATATATATGATATTGCTTGTAAATGCATATAAGGATTTATGTGTTTAGAAAGTATTTGATAAGAAATAATGCCTTAGCTACATAATTGGTTATGCGAGTGAAAGTTATTAAGTGGTTTAGTATAACTTAAGCAACGTATAACAAGCTAAAATAGTTAACTTAGGAGGAAACAAATTTCTAGTGTCAAAACTAACTCTTAATGACGACTCAAAGTTCAATTGCCATTAGTGTTGTACTAGTTATACAAAGTTAGGTAATTAATTTACAACAAATAAATAAAAATAAATGTACATATATATATATATAGAAGGCGGATGAGCTATGAGGAGTCGAAGTGACGCTCTAAGACGGATGACGATGTCATCTCGTCCTATTTTATTTAGGAAATCTGAGGCAGGAAATGCGGACGCCGATGTGGATACCATGATGAGTCTCGTAACGAGACTCTTTGTTGCCCCCAATGCATTTCATGTAGAAAAGAAAAGAAAATGATTAATAACGGAACCTAAAAATATATGCATAAGAAAAAAAGATAATGGAATGCCTCCAAAATAGGGTGTGTATTATTGAGCTTTTGAAGTCGGTCAATCTCATTCTGCATGGTCGACATCAGTTGCAATAATTGGGTGAGGAACTCCTCGACGACAATATTTCCTTTTCCGAATTTTCCGCTCATCTCTTCGAAGAGCGACAAGCCCTGCCGCTTTGTTCTGATGACCATGAATCACCAATTTGGTCGGATGATTGCAGAGATGTTCGCTACCAATGCGAATCAACCTTTGGGGGAATAAACTAGGCAAAATAATCCTTCTTAAAAATGAACAAACCAACTTAGTATGACATGGGTAAAATTGCTTTAGATAGAGTTGCAAGACAAACAATAGTAAGCAAATTGCATACAAATCAAGTGTGCGCCCTAACATGAGTGAGACCTCTTTTATGCCAGAGGTGGGCCTAAACACCAGATATGTAAAATTATGATAATCAGGTCCAAGCCATTGGATTGAGACGCTTTGTTTGGGAAATAAAACTAAAGTTTATTGAAATAATAACAACAATAAGCCTAAGACTAAATTGTGCATACAATAATATTGTCAGAGTCATCCTATAATACAAATGCGGAGAAAATAAGAGAAAACATGAATTTACATTTCCCAACTTTGACATGTAACTTTTGGCTTGGATTCATTTATCATGATCATGCAACACATAATATGCTAATTTGGTCGTTGGGTTGTGAAATTCGTTGACCGATTTGATGTTTTCCTAGTTGTGGAGACGATACCAAGTATCGACCCACCTAAGGTAAATGCATCCATGCCTTAAGACAAAGGGTGTCATAGCTCTATCCTAAATTTGCTAAGATTTGGCTTTACTAGACGCAAGGTTCCCGAGGGGCTACTGAGCGAGATACATCTACCGACTGCATCGAATCGGTCAACTCGCAGATGCGTCAACTCTCCTAAATTTTGGGTATATGAAAGAAATTTTGCGGGTGCGCGAAGCACACCTCGCATGTAGTATGTGATAGTGTGAATTTTCCGTAAGGGAGAAAGTATGAGCAGAATGTCAGTTAAGGAAAGCGGTAAATAAATAGCAATTACAACAGTTACAAATAAAAGAAATTTACAACACACATGAAAATTAATTACAAAAAGTAATGCTCAATAATAACCCTAGGTCTGTTCTGGTCAAGTATCTGCTTATCTCGAGTGGAGTCACCATACTGCCGCGCCCGATTTCGACCGCAACATTATTATTCTCAGCGAATCCTGCCTGTTAAAAAATAAAATGCAAAAAGTGTGCTAAAAAGTGCTAACGGGTGCTAAAAGGGTTCGCGGAGTCGCCACCTAATTAATTGGGTGAATTATGACACCTAAATTTTAACTAAGTAAAGTCAACACTAACTCCATTTAATGGTCTGCAAAACTATTTGAGATTCTGGGCAAGGATTCTTTTATTATCCTAAAGGGAAGGGGTTAGACATCCTCTAAGATCCGCTAACTTACGGTTGTCCGTTCAAACCTAGGTTAATTATTATGTTAAAATAAAAATGCATGTTTTGAAAATATGAAGTTAAGTAAAGGATGTTGCAAATAATTTAAAAGATATATGATATTGCTTGTAAATGCATATAAGGATTTATGTGTTTAGAAAGTATTTGGTAAGAAATAATGCCTTAGCTACATAATTGGTTATGCGAGTGAAAGTTATTAAGTGGTTTAGTATAACTTAAGCAACGTATGACAAGCTAAAATAGTTAACTTAGGAGGAAACAAATCTCTAGTGTCAAAACTAACTCTTAGTGGCGACTCAAAGTTCAACTGTCATTAGTGTTGTACTAGTTATACAAAGTTAGGTAATTAATTTACAACAAATAAATAAAAATAAATGTACAGATATATATAGAAGGCGGATGAGCTATGAGGAGTCAAAGTGACGCTCTAAGACGGATGACGATGTCATCTCGTCCTATTTTATTTAGGAATTCTGAGGCAGGAAATGCGGACGCCGATGTGGATACCATGATGAGTCTCGTAACGAGACTCTTTATTGCTCTCAATGCATTTTATGTAGAAAAAAAGGATTAATAACGGAACCTAAAAATATATGCATAAGAAAAAAAGGATAATGGAATGCCTCCAGAATGACTTAATACCCGAACAAGAGACTGGACAACAACATAATAACAAGAGTAAAGCAGAACATGTTTTGGGCTTCAAACCCAGAAAAGAAATTAGGAACGACAGGCCTAAATACTTTTTTTTTAGATTTTTATAAAGGGAGGAGCAAAGAGGACAGGATATTATGGGAAGGAAACATATTCCTATAGATTCAATTCAAGCAGTACAGAAAATATGCCCAGCCAATTTCAATTAAACTCATGGGAAGTACAATCCAGTGTGTCTTCTCCAATCCAAAAAAAAAAAAAACATACCACATGACTCTGAGGACTTTCATGCTAGTACGAGAATCCGATTTGCACTAAGATAGACAAAGATGGATGCGCAGTCGACTCAAGATAAACAAAAACAATAGAAGAAACTTTCATGGTCGTTTGAAGACAACATTTCATGTATGTAAGATCATAAATACTAAAGACATACAATCGTAACTCGGGCTATTCTAGGCATGATGATACTTTAATTTTGGCACGGTATGGATAACATGGTTAGCTCAGCGAGTAGAATAAATATGTAACCAATTCAATAGATACGCTAGTTGATACTCGAGATTAGCCTACCCTACGTTACTCATGAATCACAGAAAAAATGGGAACAGGCCAGCAAACACATGTCTGAATTTATAAAGTAACTGAACTTATGTTATTACCTAGCACATGATCTAAAAGAAAAACATGCCAAAGACCAAGTTACAATCACATATTTAAAATCAACTATTACAGTATATGATCCTCGAAGTGAAACAAACAATTCTACTAGTTATCTACTCTGCAACATTTACTAAACAAGTATATCACAAAAGCCCTGCACATAGATCCAATTGCATACTTATCATACTCAACCCATTAAACCAACAAATATCATGAGGCATTTAACCTAATCACTGTCACATTTCTTTGAAATAAACTGTTAACATCACTTATAACAGTAACTGTTAACATCACTTATAACATACTGTATCAAAATAAATCTAGCAAAACTTGGTAAACTAGGTTGTTTGGTTTAAATGCAAACATATTAACCGAACATCACATTTAGACTCTGCAGAACACAACAATATGAACAACTGAACTAAATCCACACAAAACACAGAAAGTAAAATAAACTGAGAGGAGTTTAAGTTTACCTTCTCTGGGCAGCGAACTGAAGCAGCGTATCAAGTCGTCGAAGCCACTCTGAGAGTTCTGTTGTTATGCGATTGAAAAGAGGTAAAACTTTGAATTGATTTTGCTTTTAACAGAATTCGGTTTTTAGACTTTGGTTCTTTACTGGTTCTTGCTTTTAAGGAGTGTGTTTCGCCTGTGATCAGGGATCCTAATAGATGTTCACCGATGATGAAGGATTCACTATTGTTTTTCTCCGTTCTCCCCGGGTCTTTTCTGATGTTCGACAGATGTTGAAGGCTGCTTTGAATGTGTAAATCGATTGGCTTATATAGTCCCAATTTCGGGTTTCGATTTTGGTAAATTTGAGATAATTTTTTAGGGCTTATGTTGAAACGATTTTGGAGTGATTACAGTTATGGTAACTTATGATTTTCAGAACTAATTTTGGGGAAGATTTGGTATGATTTCGTGATGGTTTTGGGCATAGTTTTGGTGTAAGATTTTTGGGTATTTCGAAGACGATTTAGTCTTCTGATTTTGGAAAGTTTTGGTATGAGATTTGGTCGTGGATGGTAAGTTTTGATATTGCTTTTAGAGGGAAAGGGTTTCGATTTTTAGTATATTCTGGTTATGGTAAATTGGAGAATAATACCGGTCTGAGTACGACGTCGGATTCTCTGGCGAGAATCTCGGTTGGGGTGTTGGCGGCGATGGAGGAGTGTAGAAGAGAAGGGGTAGTGTTCTGTCTGGTCTAGGTATTTGGAGGGGGTGGATGAAATAGAAGGAGAAGGGTTGGTCTGGTTAGGGCTGTGGGTTTGTGCTTCTGTTTTGGGTTTTAAAAATAAAAAGGAGGGGTGATAAATGACGAAAATAGGGGAGCTGGGCTAAGGGTATTGGGCTACATTGGGTAGAAGTTTTTTTAGGGAATTTATTTTGGGTAGGATTTTAGGTGTTTTATTAGATTTAGCTTGGGTTTAAATTATAAAAAATATTTATAAAATTGTTTTGAGTATTATGATTTTTGAGGAATGCTTAATGCTCTATATAAATGCGATGCCATTATTAAATTCTTTATTTATGTATGTATTATTATTATAAGAGTTATTTTGAGGTGTTTAAAATTAGTTTAATTATCGATAAATAATTGGAAGTGAGAGTCAAAATTAGGTGTCAACAACCGTCCCTCTTTGACTGAAGACGATGAAAGAGTTTTCGGACAAAGACATTGACTTGTATCCAATTTTGTCCTGATTGGCCGGAATTAGAACAAAGATTAAGAAATGTACGGGCAAACGTCGATTCAAAATTTATCCCAGTGTCGAATTATGATGCACACTGAGATACTGTGACACTATTAAATGTAAGGATGATGTGGATTCAAACTTTTGTCTCAATGTCAAATTATGATGACACTGTGTTGTTGTGATGCTAGAAATATTAAAGGTAGACTGACGCAGATTCAGAATTTGTCCCAATATCGAATTATGATGATACTGAGTTGTTGTGAAAAAATAAGGTGGACGATGGTCGAATTATGATGACATTGGGTTCTTTGTCACGACCGAACCCCGCCCGATCGTGCCCTCCGAGAATGTCGCCTTTTACCGCGCTTGTTTTACTCGCGCCGCCGTGCGACGATTAGAATGTCCTAGTAGAGGAATACAGTAGAATGACTCACCACCGAGTCGCCAAGGGTTCATCACCTTCTATAGCGCCTGCAGATGTGATTATGCTTAGCGCGACAAAAAGGAGCAGAGCAATATTTACAGGTATATCTTTAACCCTTTAGAGACTGGTATGTATTGCTAAGGTGGTTATATGTTAAGTGTTATACTTGATAATATTGTGTTAAATTGTGATTTAGAAAACCCGTTAGTAGAAAAGGTAAGTTCGAGGACAGAAAATCGCAGCCTTAGAATATTACACGCGAGACCTTAGATGCGAGGTCGCCTTGAGTAAAAGATTTTCATGTGATTTTTGTCGAGTACGTGAGTATACATGGAGTATATTTGTGTGATAAGACCACGAGTGGTGGAAATGAAAGTGGGTAGTCGAGCTAAGAAGACTACCAGGTTTTCATGATTTGAATAGTAAGATTGTTCCACTGGGAACAAAAGTTTCGCGCGATAATGGTCGGGTTGAGGCCGGATCACGTCAACCCGCAGCCCGAATGAGGTGGGTCAGTTTGAGGTGGTCCTCTACGCGATAGTGGTCACGGGCGTGCTAGGCCCAAGTTTAGGTAACCATTGTACGAGTTCGTGGACGCGTTCGACCAGGACCGAGTCGTGAAGGCCGGGAATGGCCTTAAAAGGAAATTGAAGATAGTGTAATGACCAAGTTTGGAGGTGGTAACTCCAAGGTGCTGAAAATGGAAGCAATGACGGAAATGTGGTACATATACTATAATGAGTTTGGGTATACGAGAAGGGTACGACGAGTAAGGGAAGAAGCGAACATGTGTTAAGAGAATGGAAGTGATTATGTATGTGAAGTAAAGGTGCGAAGAGAGTATCTGATAGACCATGAGTAGGAGTTAATTGTGATGTTACACTTTAGAGGTGATTTCCTCGTTGACTTGGATTTAAGTATTGCGCGTGTGTTATATTATGGCCAGGTGTGGCAAAAATTGGTTATGTAAGTATAGTAGTGGAGACTATACCGGCGCATGTGTGTTTGGAAACTTAGAAAGAACATTCGGGACGAATGTTTCTAAGGGGGGAAGAATGTTACACCCCGTAGTTCCAGGGTATGTATGTAAGGACGTATGTACGAGAATACGACATAAAGATTGGAAAGGAAGAAATATTTGATTTTCCGACGGAAAATTTTCCGAATTTTGTGAAGGAAAAAGGTTCGTTAATGGGAATTGGATTCCCAGTTTTGGTATTCGGACTTCAGGGAATATAATAGAATTATGGATTGTATTTTCCGGAATTGGTCACGTGGGGCCCACGGGAGAAATTTACGGTATTGTGGGGCCCACTTTGTTTTCGAGATTTTGGACATTATGGATATTTTCGGAAGATGAAATATTTTGGACGAATTGGGGGCGACACGTGTCACCCCTTTAGGTGGCATGGGCCGAAATGGGTGGGACAAGTGGCTAGCCACTTGTCCACCTTGGCCGAAATGGCCATGACATTTGTTTCATGTTTTGGTTGGCCATGTGGATGGTGGGACCCACACACTTGCTAAGATCTTAGCCCTTGATTTCTCTATAAATACCCCACTTAAGTTGCAAGACTTCATCAGCCACACTTAGAGATTTCAAGTCACAAAACATACTCCCTCCTTTGGTGAGTTCTCGTCCAAACACCCCCCCCCCCCCTCTTGTGAAGAATTTCTTCAAGTGTTGTTGTTATCCCAAATACCTTAGCCTAGTATCCCTAGTAGTATTCTAAAGTAATCCCAATATAAGAGCCCGGAAATACTACTTTATTCCAATAGTCGCAAAATGAAACCCTAGAAAAATCTTCATAGCTTGGATGAAGTGTTAAGAGAAGTTGTTTAGAAACTTCTAAGGGTTTCTTGGAGTGTATTGGAGCGTAAGGAATAGGAGCTAAACGTTGCTCAGGATCGACTTATAAATCTTGGATAATTTTGGGCTTATCGAGGTAATGATCTTTGTCCTTCTATCAGAATCGAGATTACATATTGTAGTAGTTTAGAATCGAGTATAAGATATATGGAAGAATGATTAAAAAATTAAATCAGATTTACATTGGATCAGATTCTGATGGTGTTGGTATACCGGGCGGAATTGTACGTCGGTAGGCGTGTAATCCTTTGAGTTATTGTATTCTTCGCGCTTAAATGTGGCGTGGCTATTGGTATCGCCTTGAAAGAGGTGGTGGTAAGTAGTTACAGGAGGTCGCTTAATTTTCCGTAGAATAAGGAACCTTGTACTTAGAAATGTTCTACGAAGAGATCTGAAGTTGATAAACGCTTATGGTCATTATAGGTTGAAGACTACGAGTAGCGTATTCTACTTGAAGGGTGGAAAAAGCTAGCGTTATAGTACTTTGGAGCGTTTTGCTATTTGTCGATAATCGTCGCGAGGTATGTGAACCTCTTCCTATCCTTTCTAGCATGATTGTTTTGAACTATGTAGTACGGTAGACGTACGTGTGCTAAACGAATTTGGTCGGTTTAAAACATAAAGTGTTATAATAGTTTTATGGGAAGTTAGTTATAACGACTTTATGTAGGTAAAAGAATGGTTTGTTGATTTTAGAAGTTAAGAGACTTGATCTTAAAAGATAAGAGACTTAACTTACGAATGACTGATATGAAATGTTAAGGACTTAAAGGGTGTTAAAAAGTTGTGAAACCGCATTCACGAGTAATGGTACTGGTCTTTAAAAGGATAATGTTATATTGATTTCGAAATGAGAATAAGTATCGAACAAACCATTGCAGTTAATAAAGGAAAATGTATTGACAATCAATTAAATTAAAAACAAGTAGAATCCTCCATCCGTATAAGCTAAGATAAGACAAAATTGTATTATATTTTCTAGATCACGATCGCTTTAATAAGATCGTTATAAACAAGTATAACCTACTCACACATAATGGCATATGTTACTCAATTTTAAAAGAGATTACGTTATTAAGTGATTAAGACTATGAACTATGAAATCTTTCAAAATAAGAGACTTGAGTATTTGAAGTTACGCAACTTGAACTATTGGAAAAGAATATTGTTACTTGACTTTAAAAGGAAAGTGTTTTGGTTTAAAGGAAGACATGATATTGCCTTAGTTTGGTTTAATAGGAAGGCATGGTATTGTCTTAATATGTCTTAAAAGAGGTTTAAATATTACGGCGATTCTACCGAGTCCACGATGGGCCGAGATATGATACCATACGATTCTACCTCGAGTCCCACGACGGGCCGAGATATGTATACCATACGATTCTACCTCGAGTCTCGTAGGACGGGCCGAGATATGTATACCATACGATTCTACCTCGAGTACCACGGGACGGGCCGAGACATGACACCACACGATTCTACCCCGAGTACCGTGGACGGGCCGACACGTTATACGTGTCATCCCGATTTATATGTAGATCGCCAGCTGGCGGAAGGAATTCCACGCATGATTGATATTGTGGCGTGAGGCCCATGGTTATATTTGAGCGATGACTTTGAGGCGTGAGTCTCGACTGATACGATCGCTTATATGTTGTATCGTAGTTTGATTATCATACATGTCTCTGCCATATAGACTATTATGATTTCATTTACGATTTTGGTTCACATACTGCAATTGCCAGATCGACATCCTTCGGAGGGCTGCGTTCATGCCGCAGGTAGAGGTACACCAGTTGTTGATCCTCACTCTTAGGATCACAGTTCTGCATATTGGGAAGCTCCGTTTCTCCGGAGGCTTATCTTTTGGTATGATTCCCTGAGTTTGTAGGTTCTTGTACATTCAGGGGTATGGTGGGGCTCATTCCGTCGTAGTGGTTATAAACACTCTTAGAGGTATGTAATCATTGTAGGCGTAGTTTGTAAAGGATAATTGTTCGGGTTTTATATATATGCAGAAAGGTGACCATTTTGGTTAGCCTGTTTCTTATTTTATATCTTGTTTCATATCTATGATTTTATTTCCGCTGGTTTTTCTCTGATGTTTTATCACTAGGGTGCCCGGGGTAAGGCACCAGTCACGGGCCCGAGGTCGGGTCGGGACAGTGTATTTCATCTATAACATAACATGGTCCGTTGTGGGACTCGGTGTATCAATACAACCATATGACATTTTAAACCATCTTTTGACTTTTCATAAAACCGTTATAACAAACTTTCATTCTAGAAAACTAAGGCACTATCACCTCTTTCCTTTTAATAAAAATCAAGGCATTATCACTTGTAAAATTAAGTCAAAATCAAGTCACTTACTTTCCAAATTAATACTTATCTGAGCCGTTAATAGGTTATACTTTTATAATGATCTTTATCTAATCAGTTGTGACCTAAAAAAAAGTGTAAAACGAACTGGTTATATCTTAGTTTCTATGCAGATGGAAGTCTACTCATTTCAATAATATTGATTGTCGATTCCTTTTTCATTAAACGCTGCAATGGCTTGTTCGATACTCATATACTTTCCAAATAAATCAAGTCACATAGACTTTCCAAATAAATCATTTCAAAAGAAGAAAGGATAGTTCACATACCTTATGCGCTTATTCCAACTTGATAACTAGTATACGTCTCAATGTACTTCAACCTCACCGGCTATTCCACGCGCCAAGTAGAATACGCCACGAGTAGTACTTCAACCTATAATAACAATAATACTTCTATCAACTTCATACTCATTAGTATAAGACTTATACCAGGTAATGGTCCTCTTATTCTACGAAAATTTGGGCAGCACTTCCCCCGTTTAAACGTACTTTTCCATCTTTTCCAAGGCCCAAATTCAACAACAACCAAATGGGATTACACGTGTACCTTACGTGTAAAATTCGGCCCCTTAACTCATATAAAATAGTTTACAACCAAAGCAACAACCAAAAGAGATTACACGCCTACTTGACGTGTAAAATTTGGCCCCTTAATCTAAACGAAAACAGTCCATAATCAGCCCATAATCCAATAATAACGAGAGTAAAATGTGAGGCTTTTCTACACCATTCTACACCCTTAATCCCCGTAGGACTTTCACTAGCAATTAACCACATTAAACATGCATAATAGGGGCTAAATTTCCAGTATACGCACGCCCCAAAAACAGTCCCAAAACTGCACAACAAAATCCCACAGTTTTATAGATTCCACGACCAACAACTACAATTCGATAACTGATGCGCGGTAAGATGCACACACTTTAAACGCAAGTGCACGTTATCGTGACAAGTAGTATAGTCTTGATAAGACCGAATATCGTCCTCAAGGATTAGGGTTCAATTACCAACTATCTATTTTTTTGGTATCTATTTGGTAAATTGATATTTAGATTTGTTGTTTTTAACTAAGGATTATAAAAGCTATTTAACTAAAAGGGTTTACTTCAGTGATGATGAGAATAGGGCTTCCACGTCTCCTCACTATCCGCTTATGTTACTTATTAATGCAATAACTTATGGTCTTCTTCTTTTGGAGAAAACAAGTTCACTAAATCGTTTTATACTCCGTTAGTTATATAAACACTCGACCGATGTCGCGCCTTACCTACCTTTCGGTGATAAGGATAACTCTATAGGAGGATTAAGAACAAGAACCTAGTTAAATGTCACGCACAATGCGCAAAATTAGAGTTTTTAAGCCTCTCATTAACGCTACATAAATAATTGAGGTATTTTCATCCCCGATCGAGAATGTCTACCCAACTTACAACATATTCACAATCCCCCTTTCTAATCGATTAGAAATCATATAGTGATAATTAGTTGTCAATTAATTACCAAGAATTCAACTCAAATATTGGATAGATCTCAACAAGAAGAAGAATAACCATAAGTACGTTAAATCATAACATAACTTTCTGAGATTCAACATGGAAAGCCTATAAGAGAATTAGTTCTAGCCATAAATATGACAGAACTAATTCAAAGTTCATCATCTGGCAAAATAAATAAAGAAAAGAAAAAGTAAAGAAAATTACTTAAGAATGAGTCTCCAAGCCTAGCATCCAAGGGTTGTGTTGTGGAATATTTACAAGATGGATGTAGAATGGTGAATGGTGGAATGGAGAATGAATAATTCTTCTAATGATGTAGAGTATTTATAGCCAAAGAATCCTTTTGGTGAAGGGTTAGGGATTTTGTAGGTAGGAAAAGTTATTTAGAATCCTTTTAGGTAAGGGTTTTAAGGTAGGAAAAGTTATCCCTTTAGGTAGGAAAAGTTATCCCTTTAGGTAGGAAAATTTATCCCTTTAGGATTAAAACATGTCAAATTCGCCCAAAGACTTCATAATTCTGCGTCGGCGCCACTGCCAGAATGGCAGCTGAAGATCAACAACTTTGGACTTTCAGATATTGGGCGCCGCGGCTACCACACTGGCGTCGCGGCCGATGGCGTTTTCGCGGTCCGTTTCGTGCGTCCTTTTTTCATGCGGACTTGTGCGATCTCCTCTCTAATTTCGAACTTCTTAGACTTTATTTCTTGGCCCTTTTAGTGTGCAATTCCATCTCTTTTATGCTCATTTCATTTCCTTTTCGTCATTTCTCCATTTTTGACCGTGACACAAAAGAAAGGAAAACGACCTAATCTTGTACTAAACATAAATGAAATGAGTAAAATACTAACTAAAAATGACTCAAAAAGTGTATATAAAATACAGATCAAATACCCCCAAACTTAACCTTTGCTCGCCTCGAGCAAAGATAGAAAGAAAGAAATAAAAGACTCGAAAGCGAAAAATAAAAGACTACCGACATTGATCACTTTTTGCTTTTAGTGTTATCTAGAAAAACATGAAGGTTAGCAGAATAATATGCAGGAATATATATAGCATGAAAATTCAGCACACTAAACACATTGAGCTAGATATTTCGCAAACTCATATTTATCATGCTTTAATGGAAGTCAGTATACTAAATCATGCATGAAAATTCAAAAAAATCCTATGGCATGCTTACTTACTATTCTCCACTAATTCTGGATATGCATAAAAGAGATCTTCAGGACTTTAAGGGTTGTAATGTAGGCTTAGGTATAGGTAGGTAAAAATATGCATTTAGGCTTATTCTGTGTACCATAAGCTCTTTAGCTTTTCAGTATTTCCCTTTTCTTTTTGTTCTTTCCTTCACTTTGATTCTATCTTTTCCCTCTTTTGTTTTGGGAGAGTGAAGTATATAATAATGACAAGCACCCCCAAACTTAGGCTTTTGCCTATTTCTTATTACTTTTAATTGGGGTGCAACAAACCCATTCACTCTTTTTGTCTCTTTTTTTAACACAATTGATTCCACTACTTCACATTTTTACTTATGACACAATTTGTGGGAATATAGGGTGTCAAAGAAGAAGTTTAATTTTTAGGCTCGATGGGGTTGACTAGGGATATATTTGAAGTCAGGGATAGAAAAAGTGATAAGAATTGGCTATGAAAGAAATGCAGAGTCATCTCCTAGCATGCGTATCCTAACTATTTAGCCTCGAATAGCAAACAATCATAACACATAGGTTTTCATAATTTAGCATGCACAATTTAAGCGAAACTCGAATAAAGATTTTTGTGAGTTTTTGGCATATCTAACCTAGGTGTTTAGATAGTTGCTTCTAATTCCATTACATTGTTCCACCTTCCTTCACTAGTTGTTTCTAGCAACTACGATACATGATCTTTGTGAGACAATTATGACTTAAAAGAAAAAAATTGTGACTCAAAATAAACACAAAACAAATAAAAAGACTTAATTGAAACATAACAAGACACAAATAAAACACCCCGAACTTAAATCACACATTGTCCCCAATGTGTGCAAGACTCAAAGAAAATAAAAGAAAAGGACAACTTCTTGACACAACACGGGTCATGCGGAGTGCAGGAGGAAAAATTACGGAATTTGCGGAAATATGGCTCTCGAAGTTGAGCGCGACGCTGAGATTCAGCCGCCACTGCTAATCTTGTGGCTCTTCTAGAATTCTGCGTCGCGGCCCGATTAGCCGCATGGCCTTTCGCTTTTTTTTCGCTTTTGCCTTTTTCCTCGGTTTTAGCTTTGATCCACTGTCATCCAACAACATAAAACAAGAACCCTAGACCGTGAGACTGTTCAAGACAAAATAAAATAAAATAAAGAGAAATTAAAATAACATAATTAAAAATATTGGGTTGCCTCCAAAGCCAATGTCTTTAACGTCTTTAGCGGACGCAATTAACCTTTTCGAGTGCCCATTGGATCATACCGAAGCGCTTGCAATCCATGAGTTATTCGTAGGTCTCGATTTCCTACGACTATTTGTTCAAACAAGAGCCTTACATATACAATTATCCCCAAGTAGGCTTGTCTTTTATGCTTTCTATAATGTAGGAATCAGTGAACTTCTACATCTCTCGACTCTGGGGTACCCTTGATGGTATGGGCTTTCTAATTGGGAATCGGTAGTGATAGCTAGTGGTGTTTCTTACGTAATAGGTGCGAAAAGAATTTCCACGAGAATCCGAAGGTAAATAATTGGATCTCTGCAATCTTTTCCTTCTATACAACTATCTCACTGATTCCTCGATAGTTGGGTGTGGTTTAGGCTCTCAATTTTACGTTATTTGTTCAAAATCACCTCGATTTACAGGTTATGGCGCGCGCACGCTCTTTGGCGCGCGGCCTCACTCTCTGCATTGTCTCGGAATCTTGGCGTCGCGCTGCGCTCATCGGCGCGGCACTGCTGCTGCGAACTCTCTATCTCCCTGATTCGGCATCCTTCAGGTCAATTTTCTGACATCGTGTTTCCTCATTGCCTACCCCAGGTGCAGATTGCTCTTCTTGTGTTTCACTGTTGAATATGATCGCGAGCTCTGCTATTTGCGTTTCCAACTTCTTCATGGCCATTCTCGTTTCGTCTATGAACTGATTTTGGTACCTCGTGAGGCGAGTATAGCTTCGTAATTCCTCCTCTCTTCCTCTATGGTTGGAGCTCGATCATATTGACGGAGAAATCCATGTCTCGAGATCCACGAGATGAATCAAAACCAACAACGAATCCACGACACTTGTTTTTTTAGTTTTTTTTTAGAGAAAATAAAATAAATAATTTAAAGAAACAAAAATAAAAACCAAATTAGAAATTAAAAATAGATATATTTGATATTGAACTATGCCTAATCCCCGGCAACGGCGCCAAAAACTTGATGCGCGATAAGATGCACACACTTTAAACGCAAGTGCACGTTATCGTGACAAGTAGTATAGTCTTGATAAGACCGAATATCGTCCTCAAGGATTAGGGTTCAATTACCAACTATCTATTTTTTTGGTATCTATTTGGTAAATTGATATTTAGATTTGTTGTTTTTAACTAAGGATTATTAAAGCTATTTAACTAAAAGGGTTTACTTCAGTGATGATGAGAATAGGGCTTCCACGTCTCCTCACTATCCGCTTATGTTACTTATTAATGCAATAACTTATGGTCTTCTTATTTTGGAGAAAGCGGGTTCACTAAATCGTTTTATACTCCCGTTAGGTTATATAAACACTCGACCCGATGTCGCACCTTACCTACCTTTCGGTGATAAGGATAACTCTATGGGAGGATTAAGAACAAGAACCTAGTTAGCAGTCGCGCCTGATGCGCAAAATTAGGGTTTTTAAGCCTCTTGTTAACGCTTACATAAATAATTGAGGTATTTTCATCCCCAATCCAAGAATGTCTACCCAACTTACAACATATTCACAATCCACTTTCGAATCGATTAGAAATCATATAGTGATAATTAGTTGTCAATTAATTACCAAGAATTCAACTCAAATATTGGATAGATCTCAACAAGAAGAAGAATAACCATAGCGTCATTAAATCATAACATAAGTTTCTAGAGATTCAACATGGAAAGCCCTATAAGAGAATTAGTTCCTAGCCATAAATATGACAAGAACTAATTCAAAGTTCATCGTCTGGCGAAATAAAGAAAAGAAAAAGTAAAGAAAATTACTTAAGAATGAGTCTCAAGCCTAGCATCCAAGGGTTGTGTTGTGGAATATTTACAAGATGGATGTAGAATGGTGAATGGTGGAATGGAGAATGAATAATTCTAATGATGTAGAGTATTTATAGCCAAAGAATCCTTTTGGTGAAGGGTTAGGGATTTTGTAGGTAGGAAAAGTTATTTAGAATCCTTTTAGGTAGGTTTTAAGGTAGGAAAAGTTATCTCTTTAGGTAGGAAAAGTTATCCCTTTAGGTAGGAAAATTTATCCCTTTAGGATTAGAAAACATGTCAAATTCGGCCCGTTCATAATTCAGCGTCGGCGCCTTACCAGAATTGAAGCGCGGCTGAAGATCAACAACTTTCGGACTTTCACATATTGGGCGCCGGCTCTGGCACTTTGGCGCGGTGACGTTTTCGCGATTAGTTTCGTCGTCCTTTTTCGTCCGGACTTGCGATCTCTCTCTAATTTCGAACTTAGACTTTATTTCTTGGCCCTTTTAGTGTGCAATTCCATCTCTTTTATGCTCATTTCATCTCCTTTTCGTCATTTCTCCATTTTTACCATTGTGACACAAAAGAAAGGAAAGCGACCTATTCTTGTACTAAACATAAATGAAATGAGTAAAATACTAACTAAAATGACTCAAAAGTGTATATAAAATACAGACCAATAACCCGTTTCTTAACCCTTTATACTTCAATTCAAGTTCCAACACTTCTATATATGTCATAACAACTTATCAACAACAATATTACCTCATTTTAACATTGATAGATGAAGATAACGACAATAAAAGTCACGAATCCGACAATACGAATTACGCTAAAATCGGCCAACACTTAAAAAATTATCCAAACACTTTTTATTCTTCATTCTTCTTAACACAGGTTCATCACTTAGATATAGCAACATGTAATATCTAATTACTTTAAGAGAAGAAGAACTCTTACCTCAAAAATCTTGGCCAAACCTCACAACTCTCGGCCTTACCTCCAAGTTTTGCACCACTTCTTCAAGTTCCAATCACACCCATGAATCATCTACAATCTTGCAACCATATTCCTTTCATGTTTTACCTCCAAAAAGTTCACCAAGTTTAGGGTTTTCTTTGGGGATCTCACTGCCCAACCATGGTTTTTAGGCTTGGAGAGTTAATATTGGGTTAGCACCTAATCAAGGTGTTTAATCTAGGATGATTAGCAACTTTTAATCTTCACTTATAGTTCAAGGTGGTTCTCGAAAATGGGAGAGAAAAGAGAAGAGAAATGAAGTCTCAAACTTGAGATATGAATTGTGAGACAAAGTCTTGCAAGACTTATCCAAAATAAAGCCAAGTGTAATGACAAGTGGAGGGGACAAATGTCACCCTCCCATTGGTCCAAATAAGTCTTCACAAAAATAATATCTCAAGACTTGACAAAAATATCTAATTTTTCGAAGGCCCCCGCAAAATTGTGAAATTTTTGGCGAACCCTACATTATTAGTCCCGAGTCTTCACAATACTGTACCAAGTCCATATATCAATTTTGGAAAGAATCCGACCCCTCGTGTAGAAATTACGTCGTCACGTTCGCTGTGACAAAAAATTTTCCATATTGAAAATGTGACTACACTTTCTTTCCAACATTCAAACCTTATATTCTTAGTCACTTTCTCACTTATATGTCGTGGGGTTACGGGGTGTAACATTCTTGTCGAATTATGATGACACTCGGTGACTGTGATGATAGAAAATTAAAGGGGGGCTGACACATGTTCATAATTTTATCCCAGTGTCGAATTATGATTACACTAGATTATTGGTGTTGTGGGATGGAGGAGGAGAGTGGATCGACACTCGAGGCCGCTTTTGCCCTTTGTTGGGAAGACTGGCCCCCCAACAAATTGCCTCAGCTTGTTGTAAGAGAGAATTTCACGTTGCGCTCCTGCTCTTCGTAAATTAAGGTACATGCATGCTAAAGCTTAAAGAAAAGTTAGTGCATAACTGTTAAGGCAAAATAATAAAGCATGCATATATAAGAAATGCGATTATATGAATGGGAATGTCATCCCGTGTAACGTGTTAACGATGATGTTGATGGCGTCATTGTCTCGATGTGATATTGCCAATATTGAGATGTCGTCCTCACACGGACATGCTGTCACTGGAAATACTAATATGTCATCCTTGCACAGACGTTCTGCAACTGCTCTTGTAAATTGAGGGTCCAGTAGGCTAAAACTTAAGAAACGTTAGTGCATAAATGTTAAGACAAAAATGATAAAGCATTAATATATGAGAAATATGATTCTGAGAGTAGAGATGTCGTCCCCATGTATATGTAATGGACATGTTGTCGATGGCGTCATTTCAGACGTGATGTTGATGTATCGACGTGATTGTTTGTGAGCCACATGACTGTTATTGTCCTTGTCGTCTGCTGCTAACCTGTCTTATCCAGATGAACTGATGAATATATGCAAAAAATAAGGAGCATAGTTTCCCAATGGTGTTTGGTTGACAAATGTATTTAAATGCCTCTAAGAGTGTTTGTTCCCTGAGGTCAAAATGCCTCAAAGGGTGTTTTGTTCCCTGAGGTGCCTCCAAGGATGTTTGTTCCCTAAGGTCAAAATGCCTCTAAGGGTGTTTGTTCCCTGAGGTGAACTGCCTCTAAGGGTGTTTGTTCCCTGAGGTGAAATGCCTCTAAGGGTGTTTGTTCCCTGAGGTGAACTGCCTCTAAGGGTGTTTGTTCCCTGAGGTGAACTGCCTCTAAAGGGTGTTTGTTTCCTGAGACGAGAATACAACAGGCGTTTCATTACATGCGAGATAAGGAAGAGAATTTTAATAGTGTGACCGAAGCCGATATAGACCGCCTACGTATCCCAATAGGAAAATCAGGTCATAACGTAGTTCATTTACAAACCAATGTAGTTTCTTTGCATATTTTGGCTGGGTTGAAATGATGTCGTTGCTTATGCGTTTGCGTTTGTGACCCGTATGGCTGAAGTATGACTATGTGACCAAACTGATGTGCTTGACCTTATTGCAGAATTTGAACTTCGATTGTTGCTATATTTTCTGCTTCTGCTAATATAAAGAACTTGCTCTCAAAGAAAACTTGTGAGTTTGGGAGGGTGGTCGATTCTCATTGACCTTGCAGCTTTTATTCTTGATTCTCAGGCGCCTGACTTGTTTGGACGTTATGCGTTTGTGAACCGCATGGTTTGAGATGTCGACTTCGTTTATGTATTGTACGTCTGTGATCCGCATGGCTAGAGTGTGATTCCGTGACTGAGCTGATGTGTTGGACCTTATTGTGGAATTTGAACTTTGAAATTGTTGTTGTATTTTCTACCTCTGCTAATTATGAAGAACCTGCGCTCAAAGAAAACTCGTTAGTTTGGGGAACCGCCTGAGTTGAAATGACGTCGTTGTGCACTTATGAACGACATAGACTTTTGATGACGTCGTTGCATAAATGTTGTTCGTTTGTGAACCGCATGGGCTGAGATGACGTCGCTGCATAAACATTGTGCGTTTGTCCGTTTGTGAACAGCATGGACTTGTTGTTGCCCTCTCGGCTTGAACTTTGATTGTTGCTGTCTTTCTGTTTCTGCGCTCAAAGAAAACTTTTGAGTTTTTTTTTTGGGAGGGGGGTCGATTCGTATTGACTTTGCGACTTTGATTCTTGATGCTCGGGCGCCTGACTTGTTTGGACCTGTAACCCTTGTCTGGTTTCCTGTCTTGGCTAGCTGTTATTGAAAATAGATTACTTGTGACAAAGTGTGTATTTTAATAAAAGTTTTTATCGAATTTTCGAACATTGACATGCAGTGAACCTATCTTATCCTGAATCTTTATTATGATTGAACACCTAGTTAGCCAATAAAAGTGTCATAATTTCTAGTATATATGGGTGTGAACTTTCGTATAGGCGGGATTGAGTCCTATGGGGTTTGCTTGTCTATTCTATCGGGGTAATTGGAGGCGTGTAGTTTACTATATGCTGAAATAAAGGAGGAATGTTTTCTAATGGTGTGACCGAAGCCGATATAGGCAGTCTACGTATCCCGCCGAGGGAATCAGGTCGTAGTGTAGTTCGTTTACAAGTAAAAAAGGGATTGTGATGTTTTCTAAAATGGGACCGAAGCCGAAATGGCCGCCTACGTATCCCGCCGAGGGAATCAGGTCATACGTAGTTCCGATTACAAGCCAGAAGAGGCGAAATATGTTAAATTAACTATGTATTTTTAGATTCTCAGAGGAACAAGACAAGGGTACAAGTCCACTTGTTTAAAATGTCTCCTTGCTCTACATCTCAGATGGTCAGGTCTTCAGAGGGATCATCCCGAATCACATTGTAATTCTGCTTCTTTTTCAGCAATGAGAAGACTTTTAAGTCCTTCCACACAGTTTTCTATATCGTCTTCTTTTGATTCCTGCGCAGTGCATATTTTGATGAATGACTGATTCAGGCAGAACAGGCTCTAGCAAAGGAGTATCTATCTTCCTTTGGAGATTGATCAATGATTCAACCTTCTTCCCTCTCTGGACTGACACAACAGTCCCTTTTAAACTGCTTTCTTCAACAATCATGTTCACATGGGCATTGTACTTTCAGCTGGATGACTCTTTCTTTAATCAGCTCATCAATTTTGTCTTTGAGGGTATAACAACTTTCAGTGTCATGTCCAATGACTCCGGAGTGGTATGCACAACGTTTAGTCTCATCGTGCCATCTGGAAGTGGGATTAGGGATGTTTTCTGGGATTGGTTGATGTATTCCTGCGATCCTTAGCCTTTCATAGACCTGGGCTAAAGGTTCGGCCAAATGTGTATAGATTTTGATTGACCTTCTTTCAGGATTTATGCGGGGTTTGGGTGTGTTTCATGTATGGACTCGTGGATAGGGTGAGTATGTAGACTGATGTTGCGAGTGGCTTGGTTGTATAGGCGCTCGGAGTGTGCTATATATTGGCTGAGTATGATAAATAGGATAAGGCTGATAGCTTCGGGCGTCTTGGCTATAGTAAAAAGGCTGAGAATTTTGCTCGTTTTGGTCATAGTAAGATGGGTTCTGGTAGGTTGGCATTTGGTCTGGACTACATTTCTGGATCGTCATGATAGGGGATACTCCATCTCCCTTCTCCTTGATTGCTCATCTGAATGAGTCCGATTAAACTGTTTTACTCATTGCCTGTATCGCTGCTAAGTTTGAGATTCTCCCTATTTTGATACCCTCTTCTATGACGTTTCCCATTCGCAAAACTTTGGAGAAGCTCCGCCCTATAACACTTATCATTATCTCGTAGTACGTTTCATCCTTCATAGATTGCACAAAGAGAGTAGTCATTTCACTTTCTGTCATCGGGGGTTGAACTTTGGCTGCTTCTGCCCTACACCTCATGGCGTATTCCCTGAATGTCTCTGTGGATTTATACACTAACTTCGTCAAGTAAAATCTATCCAAGACTGTTTCAATGTTAAATATAAACATGTCTACAAAGTCTTGTGCCATTGCGCTCCAGCTATGCCATTTTCGTGGATTCTGGCTAGTATACCAGTCGAGTGTTTCACCTGTCAGGATTCTTATGAACAACTTTAAGATTATGGATTGATCTTTTCCTACTCTAATCAATTTGTCGCAGTATGACCTTAAATGAGCACGAGGGTTTCCTTTTTCATCAAATAAGTCAAACTTCGGCACTTTATACCCGACAGGTAATTCAACATCAGGGTGCATGCAAAGATCCTCATACTCGAGCCCTTCATGCTCTTTACTTGTTTGCATGTCTTTTAGTGCTTCCTTTAGGCGGTGTATTTCCTTTGCTATATTTTCACTTGTCTGTATCCTCGCATGTTTTTCCACTTCTTTATATTGATCAATATCATGGGGAGGCAGGTTTGGTAGGATGGTAGGCAAGGGCTGGGCTTCTAATGCATGTATCGGTGGCACATATTGCTTGTTCTGATTAGTTATGTGTATCGTTGTCATTTGCTGAGTCGCCTGGTATTTTTGGACGAGCGGGATATTTTGGACGAGTTGGGTAGTTTGGGTAAGCGGATCTTGCGGTGTATATGGAGACGGATCATTTTGTGATTGACTTTGTGGGTTAATAGGGTGTGTATTATTGAGATTTTGAAGTCGGACAATCTCATTCTGCATGGTCGTCATCTGTTGCAATAATTGGGCGAGGAACTCCTCTTGGACGACAATATTTCCTTTTTCTGAATTTTTCGGTTCATCTCTTGGAAGAAGCGAAGCCCAGCAGATTTGTTCGGATGACCACAGATCAATCATTTTACTGGATGATTGTAAAGATGTTCTGCCAGTCAATGCTAATCAACCTTTGGGGGAATAAACTAGACAAAATAATCCTTCTTAAAAATGAACAAACCAACTTAGTATGACATATGTAAAATTGCTTTAGATAGAGTTGCAAGACAAACAATAGTAAGCAAATTGCATACAAATCAAGTGTGTGCCCTAACATGCGTGAGACCTCTCTTATTCCAGAGGTGGGCCTAAACGTCATATATGCAAAATTATGATAATCAGGTCCAAGTCATTGGATTGAGATGCTTTGGTTAGGAAATAAAGCCAAAGTTTATTGAATAATAACAACAATAATCCTAAAACTAAATTGTGTATACAATAATGTTGTCGGAGTCATCCTATAATACAAATGCGGAGAAAATAAGAGAAAACATGAATTTACATTTCCCAACTTTGACATGTAACTTTTGGCTTGGATTCATTTATCATGATCATGCAACACACAATATGCTAATTTGGTCGTTGGTTTGTGAAACCCGTTGAACGGTTTGGTGTTTTCCTAGTTGTGGAGACGATATCAAAGATCGATCCACCTAAGGTAAATACATCCATGCCTTAAGATAAATGATGGTATAGCTCTATCCTAAATTTGCTAAGATTTTGCTTTACTAGACGCAAGGTTCCCAAGCGGACAACTCGAGTGAGAAGGCTACGCGGCTGACCAGACGAACTGGTCAACTCCGCGCATGAGCCAACTCTCCTAAATTTTGGGTATATGAAAGAAATTTTGCGGGTGCGCGAAGTACGCCTCGCATGTAGTGTGTGATAGTGTGAATTTTCCGTAAGGGGGGAAGTATGAGCAAAATGCCAGTTAAGGAAAGCCGTAAAAAATAGCAATTACAACAGTCACAAATAAAAGCAATTTACAACACACAAGAAAATTAAATACAAATAGGAAATCAACTGAATCAATAAATGATAGAGAAATTGGAGGACAATTATCAGTCTCGCTCCTCTCACATTCGTTCGAGCAACTTGAAGCTTCTTTCCTTAGCAGTCAAGTGGCGTAGCTGTTCTAAGGAGAGTTGCTTTCCACGCCTTTCCTTTATTCAGCTCCTTTCCTTGCTTTCATCCGGGGAACAATAGAAACGAGCAGGTGTATAAGGATGAAGTGAAGATGAAGTAAGGATGGCGTGGGCGCCTCTGGAATTATGAAATCCTCTTCTAGGCATGTTCCCGATACTATACTAGTGAAAGAAGTTTCTTGCCCTTTTGTTTTGCTAGTGGGCTGGTGCAGACTTCCTTCTTTAATGTCCAATAATAACTCTAGGTCTGTTGTGGTCAAGTACCTGCTTATCCCCAGTGGAGTCGCCATGCTGTCGCGCCCGATTTCAACTGCAACATTATTATTCTCAGCGAATCCTGCCTGTTAAAAAATAAAATACAAAAAGTGTGCTAAAAAGTGCTAAAGGGTGTTAAAAGGGTTCGCGGAGTCGCCACCTAATTAATTGGGTAAATTAGGACACCTAAATGTTAACTAAGTAAAGTTAACACTAACTCCATTTAATGGTCTGCAAAACTATTTGAGATTCTGGGCAAGGATTCTTTATTATCCTAAAGGGAAGGGGTTAGACACCCTCTAAATGCGGCGCCATTATTAAATTCTTTATTTATGTATGTATTATTATTATAAGAGTTATTTTGTGGTGTTTAAAATTAATTTAATTACCGAAAAATAATTGGAACTGAGGGTCAAAATTGGGTGTCAACAGGTAGTACCATCTATAATCATATTTATTCAAATCTTAAAAACTTACAAAGTTGCAACGAAGTATTGAAGGTCATATGAACTAAATCATATGAGGGGTATTGATTTTCATATGAACTGAATCATATGAGTCATATGAACTGAATCATATGAGGGAAATTTCTCTAATTTAAGGGAGATTGCTAAAGAGAGCTAACTTCTCTTTCTAAGTTCTTAATGAAAGAAAAAGGCTTACAAAGAAGAGAGATTCCTAAGAAAAAGCTTGTCTAACTATGGGAAATGGGGTATCCTTTTATAGGAGTTTTACATGATATTTTGATAAATAAAGGAATCTAACTATTCATCCGAGTGGAGAATGAAATCATCCATGACATCACTGTTTTTGTTTCTTTCTCGAATTATTGCTGAAATCTTTGCTTTTACTATTTCCTTTTTGAAAGTAACATTTTCTGGCATTTGCTTTTGTCGGGAATTTTGTCTGATCTTCACTCCGGGTATTTTATCTTTTCTTGGCAACCTTTTCTTCAAAATTCACTGTTGCTAAATATCGGACTGTCTTCGATGTCAATTTCGGGTTCTTCTTCTTCTGAGGAAGAGCCATGTTTTGATGAAGACGGAGTGAACTACAGGATTATTACTTGCATTTCTTCGAGAATTTTGGTTGCTACAAGCATGGAAGCCATCTTGGATTTCTGTGAGAGGAATGGGTGTGCTCTGGTGTTTGTAGTGGTTTTTTCGGTGCTTTTAGTGGCGCCTGCAATACAAGGAATTTCTGAGCATCTAACTATTCATGGACTTTGTGTGGTGCAAGGCTTGCAGGTATTTTGGAGTTGTCCCACCATCTGATTTTAAATCTTCTTCGGACAGTTAGGTGTATTTTCAGAATAATCTATAAACCATGTGAATACCCATGGTAAATGGAATTTTGTGTGAAACAAATGTAATGGCATAAATCTTTTTTCTTCCTCTGAGGGTTTGTAAAGGGATTTAAAGAGGTTGAAAGATTTAATGACTTGGGGTTTTTATATTTCAAGTGTAGATCCAAATTGTTTCCACCATGAGTTCCACCATGTCGGGAATTTTGATGGAATACATGAGGTGTTAAAATGAAATAGCCAGGTGTGGCATCTTTCGATGTTTTGAACAAAAAATGAATTGAACCAAGCTTGTTGGTAATACCAGTAATTAAACGAAATATTAAAAAATAGGGTATTTTAATAGGAATCTGAGAAGTTCAGGAGTTGAGATAGTTCATTTCCCCAATCACTCGGAGTAATTATTCCTAGTATTTTGCAAACGGAGTAAGAGGTATCTGTGTTATTTTTGTAATAATTATTTTTAATTGTTGTCGATCCTGTTTCTTGAGATAACTTTGTTAAAAATATGGGGTTTTTAAAATGTCTCATATTTGTAAAACCATCCATGTCCAAAATAATTTTGTAGTGATAAAAAAGGGTCTTGATCACAAAATCCTTTTTCAATAGTTATGATATTTTGAAAGAAGGGTTTTATAAAAAAATCAGAAGTGGGTTTTTAAGGGCTTGTGGTACCACAAGCTGGGAGTTTGAAAATTGTTTTTGAGAAAGGGTTTTTGAAGATTCTCCTTTCTCGATTTTTGTAAAAAAAAAATTGAGGTTTTTTCCTCTATGTTGCTCTGAACAACTTGCTATTTAAGAATTTGAAGTTGTATCAATGCCTGCTGTAGTCCCGAGGATTTTGCAAGGAGCTGTAAAAGGTTTTCAACAGTTATTTCTTGTGTTGGATTTAATGGTGTTTTTTACACAGATTATGCGCTGCTTGTATTTTATTGTTCTTCATTCATGATTGTGTCGTACCATGTCATGGGTTTTTCTGTAGGAGTTTTGGCAGAAAATTTCTCCTTTTCTTCTTTTATTGATTTGGTAGCTGAGGAGTTTATGGGTTTTTTCGGTGCCATGGAATTTGTTTGTTGTTGTGGTGCAACAATTGGTGTATATATTGACGAAGGAGTTTCATCTTTTATTTTTTGGAGTAAGGCTCACACACTGCATGTGGATAATATTTTCCACATTCACGCATGTCCTTCCTCGATATCCTGTCGTTGTAGCCCAAACAGTGGGGGTATGTGGCAGTGGTATGACATTTACGTATTTGTGTCGATTAGTCGGGAATTTGGGAGGGTTTATAAGGAATTTGAGGAAATCACTGATTAGGTTTTTAGGACACGTTTCTTTAAAGTAAAAAACTTTAAGAATCAATTTGTAAAAAATCCATTTTAATGAAATGTTTTGAAAATCATTTTGGAAAATAAATTTAAAATAATTATCAGTTGAATGGTCAGAAGCATATTGGTTTCTACTCCCCACCTAAAGGAAAATCATGTTTTAAATTCTGTAGGTGATATGATCTTTCTTCATGTATTGAATATGTTTTTATTAGATTGAGGTCATTTGTTTTTGGTTTTGTTATAAACTGAAATTTTAGTTTCTTTTTATTGTTTTTAAATGAGATAAAATCATTTTATACTTTATATAGGGTGATGAGATTCATGAATGGTGTTCCTAAGATTACGGAATTATGTATTTCTTTTTCTAGAGCAAATGACGTTGCTATAGAAACTTCATCATTTATAATTGATGCGTTGGTTTTTTATCTAATTTCTAATTTAGAATTATTAGCTGCTGCTAATTTTTCATGAGTTTCTTCTAGAAATTTCTCCGGTATTATTTATGTTTTTATGCAATTTAAGTCTGCTCCTGTGTCAAAAAGAACAATTGTCGTTATTTTAAAATTGTCCGAGAATTTAAGCGTTACTTTTATTAGATATTTCTTTGTTGTGAATTGTCTTAAGACAGTTAGAAAAATCTTCTGGAATTTCTGCCAGATTTTCTATTTGGTTTTCAACATTATTTTCTGGTTCTATAGGATTTTCTTAATCAGATTTTTCAGAATTGGAGTTTTGTGTTATAGTTTTTGAAAGCACAATTTTAATCAATTCAGAATCTTTTTTCTTTTTTTCTTTTAATTCTTTTATATCTAGTTTTACTTGTTTAATCTCTTTTTGCATTTCTTGAATTGTTATTTCTTTTCGTTCTTTTAGCTTCTTACCTTTTCCTAAGATTTTTGTTAAGTGATAGGTATTTTTAGAAGTATTTGGAAAAATTGTATTTTTGATTTTTTTCTTTTCTTCTGTAAAAGTTTTTAGGAGTTTATTTAAGTATTCTTTTTTTGTGTTTGGTATCTATGTGTTTAACCATATCTAACATGAATTATTGGTCTTTAGTTAAAACACATATGCATTTTCCTTTTTCTTTTTCAGAGTTTTCAGACGAACTAGTTGTGACTAATTCATCTACTTGGATGGGTTTATTATCTTCTGAAGAAAGAGAAAAATAATCAGGGTCTGACTCGGTGTTTGAATCGGAGGAATCTATTAGAAGATTGAAGATTTTTTGGATTACATCTTTGTCGAGATTTAACTCTTGTAATTTTTTATTCATTCTATAGTATCTTGATGTATGTCCTTTTTTATTACATTTATAACATGTTAGATCTTTGTATTTAGAATCATTCTTTTTAGGATTTCTAGTATTCATGAAATTTTTGTAACGATTATTTTTATAAAGATTTTTATAATAATCATCATTAGTCCTATGATTCTTATACTCTTTTGTTGGTTTCTTATGGAATTTATAAGTCTTGCTACAATTTCATGTACAACTCGGAGAGGACTTTATGGGATTTGTTTCAAATTGTTTGCAAAAAGTACCTAATTCGCACTTTGTTCTTTTTAAGGTGTTTTTGTAATTTTAGGTCTTGGTAGATCTTTAATCCTTCTTGTTGAGTTATACTGACTAGTTGTCCGTATGTAAACTCATTGTAGAGTATTATCTTCTTTCCACAATTCTCTTTAATTTTGCTTCTAACATTTTCTCCTAAAAGAGTAGGTAATCCGGCTAGGAATTTCTCTTTTCAAAACGGTTGGTTGGAATCTTCTCTAAGCATTATCCTGGTTAAGAATGTATTCTTATACCATTGAAAATCACTTAGTTTTTTGCATTTTAGATTTGAAAGTAATTCGGCATTTTTGTGAAGAATCACCTATGAAATTTAAAGAGATTGTCAGTATCAAAGTTGACACTGCATCTTGTAGGGGTTCTCCTTGTTCATCCAAGATTGGTATTCCTTCTTCATCGGTTTTTAAAGCATTTAAGATGTCTTCTTTTTGTTGATCAGTGAGATAATTATCCCATCATCCTTTTAATTGATCAGAGAATCCTGCGATTAGCAGTTTTGCTACGGTTTGAGTACCATTTTAAGTTTTATAGGCATTTGCTGCCATGGTCATTTGTTGGAGGAAGCTGAGGATATTATACTCAGTCATTCCATCTATGTTCCAATCATAAATGAAAGAGGCATTAAAACGGGATGAGCTAGGGATTTTATTATTCCTGGATCTGGAGCAGGGATTATTTGTAGTTGTTGTATGGGTTGTTCCCAATCCATATTATTAATGAGAGGTGTTTTATTTTGGAATTGTTCTAAGGTATCATTGTTATCAGAATTATATGTTAAGGTTGTTATTTTATTATTAATAACGGGGTCTACTAATTTAAAAAAGAGGGTATCCTATGGAGTTTTGAGAGGAGTATATCTCAAACCATTCAAAAAATGGAATATTTATTCTATCTTCTTGTACAAATTCATAGAATTTTTCTTGTATTTGTTTTCTGGTATTTATGAAATTTTTAAAGAACCAAATTCTTTTTTCTAAATTTTGTTTTTCATAAAATTCTTTTTGTACTAATTGCTTATCACTTGGAATTCTTTTTCTAAAACACAACATTCATTTGCTAAATTTTTTGTATTGAAGATTCTGTTGGACTGGTAGGTTCGTGGTCATCTACCTTTTCTTCAATAGTGAAATTTATATACATTGGTCTGGGTATTTGATTGGTGTAGCTTTTGTTAGATTGGGTAAATCTGACGTAGAATGTCTAGGTTTTTTTTATAAAGAGTATTTATTATTGAAGGAATTTGTGAGACTCTTCCTAAATCTAATGTCTCTTCGGAACTCGTATTTTCGTATCTAAACTCATAGATCTTCTTAGAAACGATAGACTGACTCTACCATCATGGTATTGAGTTATTTCTTTTAGATGGATATTTGGTTGGTCAGACTCTAAGGGTTCAGGTTTAACTATACCTTTCAGGATTCATTCTTTTGGTAGGGTAATATCCTTTCACGTAATAGGTCTTGGTATTACTGTGTTAGATATGGATAGATCTGTTTGTAAAAGTAGGGTTTCACCTTTCTTGCTGTGGTATCTGAATTTTGTGGCAAAAGCAGATGTCATAGCTTTATAATGGATTCAAAAAATTATTGCTACATGAATAGATCCTTCAAGCATTTGGTAATTGTGTGTCTTTATTTGTAAGACAATGGATTTTTGAATATTTTATCATTGAGGGATACAGAGAAATTTGGGTAACAATCAAAAGAGATTGATTCACGGAAGAAGCTTGAACGCAACCGAACTTAATAGGAAATCTTCACAATTTGTGAATCTTGCATCTCTTAAGATACAAGAATTGAGGTGTTTAGTCCTTCCTTAGTAAGGGGGTTTATCCCTACTTGGACTAAGCCAATATGTATGTATTTGTAATTTCTTTCTCTATGTTTTTTCAAGGAATTTTGAGAAAGCAATTGAATTGTTTCAAATGATTTTATTAATTGAATATATGTTTCTTCTGTTTTAATAGTGAAATTTGTTTTGAAAAAATGATATTTGGAATTCTTGTAAATTTGATCTCTATTTACTTTTGGTATTTTCCAATTATATATTGATTTTTCAAAATCTTGTATATGATTTCTTGAATTTATTATCTTCTTTGAATCCATGGAAGAAGATGATCCAAAATCACGATTTGTATATATTTCAGTCCTTGTTGGGTACATAATTTCAGCCGGTATTACCTTAATTAGGAGTCCAAAAATTAGCATTGTAATTACATTAATTAGTCTTGTACACTTATCATAATTATAGGAGTCTTGTACTATTAGAATAGAGTTTTGGTATTAGAATAGAAATATAATTTTCCTATTATGAAAATATGTAAAATATATATATTACCTTTTCATTAATAAAAATAATCAAGAAATTATTTCTTTCGGTGAGTTTTACCTAAACGTAACATATACCCATTATGTATACACCATAGTCCACAGAATATACTTTCTTAATCTGCTGAATTGGTTCTTTAATTTCATGTCTGCAAGCCACTAAAGTTAGTTTACTATATGTTTAATTGGTTCTTAGGGCCTTGAGGATTTCGTTATTGTCTCACTGGTGTGGTGGCTATTTACAAATAAATTCAATTCATGTATGGACGAGTTTATTTAATGCTAAAAGAAATACTAAACATACTAGTATCATTCTGTTTATTTTCTTGTACAGTCAAACCTCTCATAATGACAGTGTTTGTTCGAGAATTTTATGATCACTAGAGTGAGATGTTATATATATATATATATATATATATATATATATATATATATATATATATATATATATATATATATAATGACATTTAATGTTTAGATCACATTTAGTTGTTATATATAAAAATACGTAAAGAATTATTTTTCTGTACTTTTTATGCTTTAAACGAAAATAACATATTTGTTAAATTTAAAATTTCAATTGATTTTCATATCTCAATAATTAAAAATTAATAAGACTAAAAAATTATAAATAAATTCATGACTAGTTGTACAACACCGATAAAGAATTGAAATATATGGAACATTTGCATTTAAAATTAAAGCAAATAAGTATCAAATTTATACAAAATAGTAGATAGAAAATATATGATTTTGAGAATTTTCAAGTCTAAATCAGATCACTATGAGAAATATATATTTTTTCCTTTTAGATATTCATACTTGAAATTTACTATGTGCATGACATTAATGATGATTATCATAAATATTTTGATATTTTTTTATACATAATATACTTTAATTCTTACAAATATTATTACACAATATTTGAGTATGATTGTTATAGAGAGGGTAATTTTATAAAGAGTATCTGCTATAATGAATGTGATTGTTGTTATAGATAGAATGTTGTTATAAAGAAATAAAATATAACATGAAAATCGGTTTTGAGAAAAAAAAAAGGTTGTTATAGTAATATATTATTATAGCAAATGACAATTATAAAGAGGTTTAACTGTAATACATTTTCTTATATCAAAGGTTTGCATGTGTATTACAGTTACCACATTTCTAGATAATTTTGGCGGGAATGAGGATTTATTAAGGCAATCATTGTTAATTAATGCTTATCGTCACCTTATTTATCACTAATTTTAAGAATTAAATTATATGATTTTGTGCAAACAAGCGAGTATGTTCTCCATATTCAAATTATAGTCGTTGTGAAAAAACCTAAGCAACAAAAATACACACATATAATGTACATAGATTTATTTATTTTTGTGAAGGCATGTAGCTCTTCTCTTTCAGTCTTGAGAAATGCCGACGTGATAACACGCAAACCACGTCGTAGATTAACCACACTGGCAAGCCATGTGATAAACTGACCAAGAAGGTTTATGCAGGATCGAACTCGTGGCCTTGGTCACGGTCGCTCTTCTACACTTAACTTGGCTACCCTTGCGGGTATAATGTACATAGATTTGGGTTAATATAATGTTGTAATTTATCAACTTAGTTAATTTTTCTCAAAAGGAATTACTTTACTAACTTTAAAAGCCAAGAGCAATCTAAAAAGGAAGAGACGTACATACACCTATTTCCTTTGCGTTATTCTCATTGTCTTTGTGAACAAATATAAATATCCTCCGCCCAATATTAAGTTTAGGCAAATGTCACATTCAATTCCTCCTCCCCTTAATTCAGATAAATCATAACCCTAGGTCATATGAAAAATACACACATTTGTTCTTTTAAAATCTGCGAATTTTCTTATATATTAAATCATGTGTGCGGGGCATGGACAAGTGGTGGAGCCACATAGGGCTATTTATACATGGTTAAAATTATTTTTATGTATATATAGTAGATGTTGAATCTTCTTTAACTTTTTCGTATATATATTTTTTTTAATATTTTGAACCCCTTGGTGAATTTTTTTGACTCCGCCACTAAGGTGGACCAAGAATTATTTTTCCACGCTAAATGTGTGAATAAGTAATAATCGAATAACGACCAAGGAATAACCAAAAGTAATACATGACAAAAATATAAACGGAATTTTCAAAATATGTACAACACCATGCAACCATTTTCTTTGATGCCTTTATTTCTTCTTTATTATAGATAATAAAAGAGGAGGATAGGGGAGCAAGAAATCCGTGAATTTTGCCTAACTAAATTAAATTCGAATAATGAAAATAACATACACATGAAGAGTGAATTATTGTAAGGTCATAAAAACGACCACATTCATGATATGATAGTTGTAGAATTATATTAATCTTACAGAGTCTTTCTCATTAATATAAATATATATATATATATATAATGTGTATAATGTGTAGTCCTATTATAATTAGGATCCTATAATTATCATCATTATACATCACTAATAATTATAAAATATGCAAATAATATTATACTAATATTCACAAAGAATATTACACTAATATTCACAAATACACCCCTTAGTCGGGTAGGAAGAGGCGGACACTTAGGCGGATGCGAAGTCGAAACAACTATCTAGATAGTCCTTTCGTGAAGATATCCGCATACTGATACGAAGAAGACGCGTGCAACACCTTAACATGTCTCGATAACAACCTTATCACGAATAAAATGTATACTCATCTCAATGTGTTTGGTTCGCTGATGCTAAACGGATTATGAGATAAGTAAATTGCGGATATGTTATCACAGTACACGAGCGCGTTGCGCGAGGACACGAAGCTCTAAAAGGAGGTTTGAGGCAGCGGATCTGACAACATTGTGATGCCTCTATGCTGTTTACGCACTCGAACGGGATATTGTGGTAGTCGCTTGGCAGACCATGAAATGAAATTATCCCCTAAGAATACATAGTAGCCGAAAGTAGAGCATCGCGTATCCGAACAACCTGCCCAATCTGCATCCGTATATATGATAACAACCTGGTCGGTGTAGAGGGGTAGAGATGCGATCCATAATCAAATGTGCCCTTAACGTATCGAATGATACGTTTAAGAGCAGTAAAATGAGGCTCCATAGGGGCATGCATAAAAAAACACCTACTGAACATTATAAGTAATATCGAGCCTGGTAAAAGTTAGATACTGAAGTGCACCGACAAGACTCCTATAAAGAGTAGGACTGGATACTGGATAACCATCAATAACACTGAGCTTTGAATTATAGTCAACTAGAGTGGTCATGATCTTGCAGTTCACCATTTTAGCCATGTACACAATCTCATCGGCATACTTACGCTGACACAAAAATATAATATGTGCAGATCTAACCACTGATATTCCCAAGAAATAACTTAATTTCCACAAGTCAGACATAGCAAATTCGGATTTAAGCAGAGCAATAACTCATTTTTTAATACATCAGATGAGGAAGTAAGCACAATGTCATCCACATATATGAACAAATAAGCAATGTTACTACCTCGATGAAAAATAAATAGAAAATTATAACATTTGTTGCATATAAACCTAATCTGCATAATGTATTGGGCAAATCAGTCATTCCACGCTCTAGGAGCCTGTTTCAACCATAAAGTGACTTACGAAGATGACATACATACTGAGGGTTGCTGGATGGAAAACCAGACGACTGATGCATGTAAATAGTTTCTTTCAAGTCCCCATGTAAAAATACATTCTTCACATCAAGTTGATGAATAGGGCAATGCTTACCCATAACAATACTCATTACTGTGCGGATAGTTGCTAGTTTAACAAGCAGACTGAATGTATCACCACAATCAATACCCTCATTTTGATTAGTACCATTAGTTACAAGTCTCGCCTTATAACGCTCTAAGTCACCACCATCTCAAAATTTGTGACGAAAAAGCCACATGCATCTGATCACATTCACCCCATCCAGTCTTTCTCTTTTATAAATCAAGTCCTTACTTTGTAATTTTTAAGAAAATCAAAACTTGTTTATTAATGATCTTATTAAAGCAGTCATGATCTAGGAAATGTAATACCATTTTGTCTTATCTTAGCTTCTATGCAGATGGAAGATTCTACTTGTTTTAAGTTAATTAATAGTCATTACCTTTTCCTTTATTAACGCTGCATTGGCTTGTTCGATATTCTTTCCTTTCAAATCAATATAACATTATTATTTAAAACCAGTACTCGTTCTTTTACTACGTAAAGTCGTTATAATTAACTTCCCGTAAAGCCGTTATAACACTTTATGTTTAAACAACAATTAGTTTAGCACACGTCGTCTGCCGTACTACATAGTTCACAATAATCATGCTAGAAAGGATAGGAAGAGGTTCGCATACCTCGCGGCGATTATCGACAATAGCAAAGCGCTCCGCGATCTTATAACCGCTGGCCTTTTCCACCGTTCAAGTAGAATCGCTGCTGGTAATCTTGACTATAATGGCCATAAAGCGTTTATTAACTTCTAGATCCCCGTAGAATATTTCTAAGTACAAGGTTCCAAATTCTACGGAAAAATTAGTGACACCTCCCCACACGTACCACATAAATCTCTCCATATCGAGGCGCATTATCGGGCAGCAACTCGAGGGATTATCGTCCTAACGGGCGTGTACAATTCTGCCTCACGATAATACTACAAGTCTCAGTAAATACAATCAGATGTAAATCTGATTCAATTCTTTTTAGTCATCCTTTGATATATCTTCTACTCGAATATTAACTACTTCTGACGTGTAATTTCCAATTCTGATAGGGATAAAGATCATTACCTCGATAAGCCCAAAATTATCCAAGATTATAAGTCGATCTGAGCAACGTTTAGCTCACCATTATGTAGCTCCAAACCGCTCCAAGCAACCCTTAGAAGTTTCTAACAACTTCTCTTAAACATGACCAACTATGAAGATTTTCCTAGGGTTTCATTTTTGCGACTAAAGGGATAAAGTTGTATTTAGGGCTTTTAGTATAGAGGCAACTTTGGAATACTACAAGGGATTTTAGGCTAAGGTATATGGGATTATAACAATACTTGAAGGATTTTTCTACCGAAGGGGGTGTTTGGGCGAGAATTACAAAGGGAGGAGTATACTTTTTGCCTAAGAAACTATCTCAAGTGTGGATGAAATTAGTCTTGCACTCGAGGGTATTTATAGAAATCAATGGTCAAGATCAAAGCAAGTGTATGGTGAGGATTAGGGACAAGTGTGTGTGAGTTCTTCCACAAATGTCACCACGACTTTGAGACAAGTGTCATGCTGACAATGAGACATGTGCTAGCCACGTGTCTCAACGTCAGGCCCACAATTTTTGGCCATAGGGCCACGTGGGTGCCATGTGTCGCCTCTGCTAGTCCAAAATCTCAAAAATAAAGTGGGCCCTAAAACCGTAAATTCTACCCGCTGGCCCCACGTGACCAATTCAGGAAAAATAAAATCATAAATTCTTAAATAATTCCAGTCGAATACCAAATGGGAATCCAATTCCCATTAACGAATTTTTTTCCTTCACAAAAACCGGAAACTTTTCCGTCGAAAAATCACATCTTTCTTTCTTTCCAAAATTACAGTCGTATTCTCGTACGTACGTCCTCACATATATACCCTGGAACTACGGGGTGTAACAAATAGGGCAATGCTTACCCATAACAATACTCATTACTGTGCGGATAGTATTTGGTTTAACAGCGGTGAGCGTATCGCCTGATCAATACCTCGTTTTGATTAGTACCATTAGTTACAAGTCTCGCCTTATAACGCTCTAAGTCGCCACCATCTCAAAATTTGTGACGAAAAAGCCACATGCATCTGATCACATTCACCCCATCCAGTCTAGTAACTAAATTCCAAGTGTGCTATTGTATTAAATTCATCACGCATGGGGGCATTCCAATTAGGGTATAGTTTGGCTAATTTTGGGCTTTTGGGAATTGAGGATATGGTTTGTGTGGATATGTTAAAGTGGACTTTGAATTTGAAAATTCCGTGTTGGGCACGGGTTTCTATAGGGTACATGGGGGCAGGGGTGGGTCGGGTATTTGGTTAGATCGGGTGGGTTGGGCCTACTGGATGTCGGAGCCGGCGATGAGGAACGATTGGATAGTGTGTGACGCAGATGGTGTGGGTCGAATGGATTCTGGGTACAAGTGTTTATGTGGGGTCGGGTTACCGATACTGTGGTGGTGGTGATGGGGACACTGGGGTTGAATGGAGCAGCGACAAAGGGTTGATGACCGATTGTGACAGAGATACTCTAGGTCGATTGTCGGTGATGGGAGAGGCACCGAGAGTGACCTAGGTCGGGTCACCACTACCGGTGATGGACCTGACAATACTAATATTCACTAATAATAGTGACATCTTCCTATTAGGAGACTTTGGAAAGATACAATTTAAGTGATAATTATACATAAAGCTAGTATAGTACCATAGTATATGCTAATAAGCATCTTCTTAAAGCTTCTCATATGCTTTCCTCCTTTCACTTGAACTCAATTCAATTCGATATATATATTAATTTCACTAGTTTTTCATTATGCATAAAGGCGTATTAGATGCCTTTATTTTGCTTTCATAATTTCAAATTATAAGTGATAATTATACATAAAGCTAGTATAGTACCATAGTATAGGCTAATAAGCATCTTCTTAAAGCTTCTCATATGCTTTCCCCCTTTCACTTGAACTCAATTCAATTCTATATTTATTGATTTCACTAGCTTTTCATTATACATAAAGGAGTATTAGATGCCTTTATTTTGCTTTCATAATTTCAACTTCCCCTATAGCTATATTTGATTATATGACTCTCAAGTCTTAGCCTATAAAATTTCTTATCATCATTACCATTTCTTATCATTATCATCATTACCATTACTCAATGTATAATAAGTTAATAATAATAATAATTACTATATAAACAGTGTGTATATTGTATGCACACTGATTACACCGTGATTATACTGGCTCAATTTTATATATATAAAAAAATAAAGTTTATGATTATTTCTTTAAAATCCTTGTAAATTTTATATACCGATGGTTTGACTTAAACCATACATAGTTTGTTTTCTTGTTCCGAGGGGAAAATACTTCAAGTTGTTTTGGACCAAAAAAAAAAACTTCAAGTAGTACATAAGTGTCAGTCGAATAATTTTTAACAATCCACTACAGACAATGGAATAAATAAATAAGAAACTAACAGAGAAATTAGTACACACTTGGTGGTACAGAATGACAAATGTTCTTTTTTAAAGAAAAAACTCATATGGGGATTGGATTCTGATTTTACAATCTCAAATCATCCACCATTGTTAATCATGGGCTATTCTCAAGCTGATTTAATAATCTTGGAAGATAGTTGGTTTTACGACGATGGTCATTTCCTTTGATCACCTCTGGGTCGAGAATTAATCCGACACATAGCACCACATTATTATTGCATGTTATTTATTCTTCTATAGATTATACATAATTTTGACCGTACGTGCCACTCATGGGAGAAACAAATATAAAGTGTTAGGCTGGAATTTGTTTGTTACTAAAAATTATATGCATTATTTGGTTGGCTAGCTATAGAGTAGAATTTTTAATTAATGCCACAAAAATCTTGAGGAATTAATATTAGAAAAACCTTGTGAAGTACTTTGAGATGTAATCTGAGATTTCTGTATATTCCAGTACGTCGATAATTAACATTTGGTATAAATGTCTGAAGGGGGTGTCATGTACTTATTAGTAATACTAAATCTGTAGTTAGTACATAATTGGATCATGGTATAAAGAACTATGAGCCCACTTTGAATCGTTTTAAGAGTCCAAAATCTATTTCTTCCAATAAATTACTATTTAGGCATCCGATCCATAATAAGTTGATCGACAAATTAAAATATAATACTAAGGTAAAGAACGAACATCTGTCTTAACTTATTTAATTTAGACAAATTACAAATATAATAAGGACTTAATATTTTTGGCCGTCAGTTAAAAAAAAATCACTTGTCTATCATAATTGATTGTATACACACTGACTATATACAAAACTATACAATAGTTATATATTAACTATACATTGTGTACTGCCTAAAATTTGCAAAAAGAAGTAAAGACTAGATTATATTTTTGTTGTTAACCTTGTTTGGTGTAAAAATTTCAATACGTAAGGTAAAGAAAGGACCCCACTTCCAATTCAGATGAAGGGAAAAAGAAGATATACATACAGTCAAAACATTTCCTTTATATAATTCTCATTCCTAACAACATTTCATTATAGCAAGGATTTTATTAGAAATCGACTTTTCATGTTATATTTATTTTTTTATAACATCATTCTACCTATAATAACAGTATCATTCATTATAGCGGTACACTCTTTGTAAAATTACATCTCTATAACAGTCATACTCAAATATTTGTAACAAGTATATTATCTATAAAAATAAAATATTAAAATATTTATGATAATCATCATTAATATCATGTACATAGTAAATTTCAAGTACGAATATCTAAAAGGAAAAAAAATCTCATAGCAATCTGATATTTGAGTTTTTTAAAATCACCTATTTTCAAAACATATGTTCATGTTAATTCTTTATCGGTAAGGTACAAGTAGTTATGGATTTATTAGTCTTTTCAATTTTTAATTAATGAAATTTTAAAATTAACAAGTATATTATTTTCGTTTATAACATAAAAAGTACAGAAAAATTGTGTAGTTTTATTTATAACAACTAAATGAGATCTAAACATCAAATATTAATATACATATATAACAATATCTCACTATACGATCATGAAATTTTCGGACAAGCGATATCACATGAAAGGTTCAAACTTAATGCTTTGCCTTAGTATAAAAATTGAATAAATGCTTTCATATTTAAATATGACCATGTCGAATTCCTTTAAAGCTTTTCGGAAAATATCTTTAATAATTGCAAATTTGCATATAGTTTTGGAAGGTGGACATATAATCCATAAATTTTGTTTCATACGCGAGTAATACGTAGCAACAATGTGTCTTATCAAATAAAGTTCTCTCATTTTCCAATTTTCTTTTGGAGTGTGTGTGGAGTGGCCGGGGTAAGCAGGGGCGGACCATACCTTGGGCCAGCCTGGGCCCTGATCCACCCCATTAAAAGAGTTTCAAGAACTGTCAGGAATGGCACATGGAAATCTCAAAACAAAGGTAAAGAGGTGTTTGATGATAAAGGGAGATTCATGGGGTACGTTAAAAGTTTGAAGTACATCCCGGCTAACAAATCGTCGAACAACGTTAATGGTGAGTGATTGATGACTGAGTATTCTTTGAATGATCGCTATGTCGATGCTGAGAAAATTAAGAACAAGGGTTTTGTAGTTTGTAAGATCAATAAGAAGGAAAAATCCAACAATAAAAGAAATGGAAACAACGCCAACAATGATGAGAATATGCGAGACTTTGAAGAATATATCGATTAGTTCTCTGAAGATGAAATATCAATGGGTGAAGAGAATATTATAGAAGGCATGATGGGGAATGAAGTCGGAGATCGGACTCTTGCTTTGTCGATGACTTTGACATAGATATTATTATCAATGACTTTCGTGATTCGAAAGAACGTAAATTGCTATTGTAATATAGTTATTTGAGCGCTAAATATATTTTTTATTTTATTTTAATTGGTCCACTTTATGATTAGTTCGTTAGTCATACAGAATGTTGAATGTAAGGGAGATTATTGGTATTTTCCCTATATATGTGTAAGAGAATAATGGCATATGAATGAGTTGTCATTATATACTTGAGATGATTCTGCACCCAAGAGAATCCCTTCCAATTTGAGAGGGAAAACAACATTTTAGAACCAGGTTCCAAAAGAATAATATGTATGTGTATAGCATTCTTGGGAGCAAAAAGGCGAAATCCCTCGCCCACAGGGCCCTCACCCCTCCGACCCGACAGAGATTGGTGGAAGAGGTAAATCATGGTACTCAGCGGCCCACTAGGTGGGAGACAGGTGCACGGTGCCCATGAGTCATCCTTGCAAAGGAGAAAATGAACTCCCACACTGCGACTGCCAGAGCTCGAACCTGCCTCCTTGATGTTACATAAGAGGGGAAAGTGTTAAAACTAAGAAGGAATAAGGGTCCATGTATGTGTGTATACTGTGTATGTATTATATTGACTGACCTTTAATAGGTCTGGCCCAAATATAAACTGACCCATTAAAGGCCACCAAGATAACTAGTGGTATTACTTAGGGCATCATTTGTCCTCGAGAAGTGAGAGATCATTGAGATATTTTTCTTCTTCTGTCTTCCTCGAGAAGCCATCTCGTCTTCCTCGATATCTTCTTCTCTGATATCTTCTTCTCTGTAACCTTTTTCTTCCATTAATGAAGATAAATGGTTTGGCTTGAACTGACTCTCTCTCTCTTTGTCTCGGTTGCCTTCTCATATGCTGTAGAGTATCATATCTGGAATACCAGTAGAACTTCGATCTTGAGAAACAATAAAATGGAACTCATGACATCACGCTTCTGCACTAGTAGTTGCGTTAGCGCGGTGTTGGTTTCCGAATGTATCGAGCGCTATTTCGTAGGCGCATGCGTCGAATCGAGAAAAATCATCAAGATCTGAGAAAAAATCATCAAGATCTGAGCTTGTCGTTCTGAGGTATCTATGGCACTCTAAAATCTCTCCTTGTCTACTGACTCTTATCTACTGGCCTACCATCTGTGCATGTCTACTGAGTCTTTCCTATATTCTAGTAACTGTTGAAACTAGTGTTGTCTTTGTAACAATGGTATGAATCCACCTATTGAGTAGTTCCTCAGAAGATGGAGTACTATCCTGAAAATCTGTGGCTGGTGCCTCAACTCCATTCTTGACCACAACCGTCCTCTGTACCCACAAGCCTCGGATGTTAGTGGAGCCTCTTTAATATCTTTTGATTGCTTGGCTCACGAAAACTATCTTTGTCTGGGCAAGTCAATAGGATTGCTCTTCTTGGAAAAATAAACTAGGGTTAAGTAAATGGAAGCGTACAAAAAATCAATATGGGATGGAATGGTGGGACCGGTGGGATGAGTCAATGTCGTCTGGGGAGCGTAGCTAATGAATCTTGTTTCATTAGCTTATTATGTAGGGTACTATATGCGAAACAACATATGAGATATGGGAAGACTTAAAGAAAGATTTGACAAAATTGATGAATCTTGGACCTATGACTTACATAGGAAATTGCTCTGCTATCATGAGGAAACAGTAGTGGTGATTACTACACTAGACTTAAAAATCTCTGGGTAGAATATCAAGCCATTGTGCCTCCGCTAAGCGTGGTTGTCCTACGTCTAGGATTTTACAAACTACTTACAGAGGCAGAAGCGTATCAATTTCTTATGAGCTTAAATGAAAGCTACATCTGAGCTAGAGCAATTCTCTTTATGTCACCTCTTCCAGTCAATAAAGCTTACTCCATGATAGTAAGTGATGAAAATCAAAAGGGGATATCTGCCAAGACTATAGGAATTCTTGGAGTGGTCCTACTACCATTATGTGCTCTACAGGTGAAATCAAAGGTAAAAAGAGCAATCTTGTTTGTGAAGAATGTAAGATGAGAGGCATTTGAAAGAATCTGCTATAGACTAGTTGGATATCCACAGTTTCAAGTCAAAAAGAAAAGAATATCTGCTCATAATGCTCATGACAGGATCTGAATCCTCTGCGAAGAATCTAAAACTATTTGGAAGTTGAGGAGCACAAAGCTCTCAAAACACGGTATGAAGCGAATAATGAAAGCTGCGAACAACAACCATACCTGACGAGGGCGGTCGGAACTCTCAAGGTAGCCAAAACTGCAAATGTGGCGGTATATCTAAACTTAAGGCCTGCATGTATTTGATACTAACAAAAATTGGATAATAGATCACGAGGTGCTACAAATCATATGGTATCGATCTAAGTATGCTAGATAAAATTGCGGTAATGATGAGTCTATCACTTGAAGAAGATATTCTTACTAATGGTCAATTGCCCAGTCACTCATTGGTGTCGATGCACTCCGACAGCAGTGCGTTGGAAAATGTTTTTACCTCGATTCAGTATAATCTACTCTCTGTTTCTCGACTAACAAAGGAGTGAAATGTCTGCTATCTTTACCCTGCATGTATATTTCAGGATCTCTACAGTGGGAAGGTGAAGGAGATTGGTAGACTCCAGAATGGGCTGTATGTATTAACTAATCATGCACAAGACTCAATAAATACTGGTCTAAATGTACAAGCTACTAAGTCAAACATTACCATGACAGGAAAAGATATTACTCACGTACGAAGGTGGGCCACGCCTCCGGTACCGATGGCGATAAATGCTAGTAATGACAAAGTTGCTGAGGCAACTAAAAACTGTAATGTGTGCCCATGTGCAAAATGAGCAGTTACCACTACTAATAGCGCTCTTATAGTAATAATGCCTTTGACATTATCCACATGGACTTATGGGTCCTATAAGTGAAACTTATAATGGGAAGAAATCTTTTCTCTGTGTAGATGACCACACCGAATGACTGGATATATCTACTGAGACTTAAATCACGAGGTTTGTGTTGTTATTAAGACTTTCTTAAATCATTTCTACTCAGTTTAACCAAATTGTCAAATTATCGAGGCGATAATGGGTAATTGGGTATCGATGATACTGTCAAAGTCTCTTTCAGAACTTGGGGATTATTCACCAAAGAAGTTGTGTGTACACCCCACAGCAGAATGATGTTGCAGAAAGAAAACATAGACATATATTGGAAATAACTAGGGCTATAAGAATGCAGGCCAACATTCCTTTAAATTTTGGGGCTTATCATGCCGTGTGAAATTGCTGTCTACTTAATCGATAGACTACCTTCCTCGTCGCTCATATTACACCTTATGAGGCCTCTATCACAAAACCTTCATAAGTCATCTCGGAACCATTGGTTATGCATTGCTTTTCTAATGACTTAATTGCTTGACAGTTCACGGTCAAAGTCAAAGGTGTGCTCTGCGTGGGTTATTACACACAAAAGAAATTATATCTTGTATGATGCGAATCCATGTCTCTTGTGGTTAGTAGAGATGTCACCTTTGAGAAGCAGTATCCTTTAAGGAAAATACATCCGAGAACCACTGTCTTCGAACACCTTGATAACAATGAAAATCAAACTATATCGAAAACCTTGGAAGAACAATGACACTACTGAGAAAGGTGTGTTGATACTACTAACATAGGTCTTGAGGATACCATTTCATCTCATAATAACTTTCGATGAAGAGAACAGCGTCTGATGCTGATCTCTTAGCGACCACTATTTAAATGTGCATGATCACTCTGTCGGAAATCCAGCGAACAAGCAACCTCTTATATGGCTCCGAAGATTTTGTGACCACCAATGCCAGCAGTGTACTCACTACCCTGTTAGCAAGTATATTTCTATGATAACCTAAAACCTACGTATCAAGTTTTTAACATACGTGTCGGCCCGGTTGAACCAAAGGTTACTTGGAAGCCTCAAAAGACCACTAGGTGGGTAGATGCTTTATGAAAGTGAAATAGATGCCTGCGAAAACCATACATGGAAATTGTTACATTGCCAAAGGAAAAAAAACCTATATCTTTGTAAATGGATCTATAAGATCAAATATAAAGATCTGAGGAGAAATAGAAAGAGAAAGCTAGACTTGTTGCAAAGGTTATAGTCAACAGAGAGGCATTGATTATCAAGAAACATTCTCTCCTATTGTTAAAATGGTTACTATAAGAACTATTCTTTCTATTGCTGCCTCCAGAAGATGGCATATCCATCAAATGGATGTGTATAATGTCTTCCTTCAAGGAGATCTCCTTGATGAAATTTACATGTCTTTGCCTCAAGGCTTCAGTAGCCGGGGCGGGAATCTTATGTAGACTTACAAATCTCAGTATGGGCTCAAGCAAGCTCCAAGGCGGTGGAATTTCAAACTTCTGAGAGCTCTGTTTGAGGATGAATTTTAGCGATGCGAATTTGATCATTCAACATTTATTAAACAAATTGGCGAGGATATAATTATCATTCTTATCTATGTGGATGACATGTTAATTCTGAGGAACAATATAAGTCTCATAAAGGAGACTAGCGGTCTCTTCATAATACTTTCAAAATGAAGGACACAGGAGAACTAAGGTACTTTAGGAATAAATTTGCTAGATCCGTAGAGGATTGTTATCATCAAAGGAAATATGCCTTAGAACTTATTTACGAAGCAGGCCTTCTTCTGCCAAACCTAGTAATACACCCATTGATACTAATGTGAAACTTACCACAAAAAGTATGATGGTATGTGAAGCGAGTTTAGATACGAGAAAACATCACTTTCGCGATGGTCAAATTGATAAAGATATCGATTCTTATCAAGGATAATTGGTAAGTGTTATATCTTACTTACTAGACCAGATATTTTATAGTGTTACTAGCAAACACTTAGCTTGATTCTGCAAAATCCAAAGAAATCACACTATGATCTGCGCTGAGAATAATGCATGGTAGATATGTGAAAGGTAAACCGAGGACATAAGGGGCGCTTATTATCTAGTAATAACGCGAAAACTTTAACTAGTTTTTGTGATGTCTGATTAGGGAAACTTCATGCTTACATACAAAAAGAAAATCTATTCACGGTTATGCTATCAAGTTTGGAAGATACTCTGCATTTCACGAAATCAAAGAAGCGAGCTACTGATCTCTCATGATTCTGTGACGGCGATATAGAAGCCTTACTAACACAATTTGCTGAAATTACATATGTGCAGGGTTTGCTAAAGGATATTGGTGTAACGTCAGGCAGTGACATGTGTGTGCTGACCAGTAAGTGACCATACCTAAATGAAACAATCCTCATTTTTCCATGAAGAGGACCAAACATATTCCGAATTGATCTTACGCTTTATTAGAGAGAAGATTATTGTGAGGATAATTCAAAGCAGTATATCTGGCAGCATTACTGAGAGCCGGTAAATGGATATGCCAAGAAGGATTAACAAGATTACAACATCTACATCTTTGCTCCAGCTAGAGCTTGCTAGATATATTCGAACATCCGAGCTTGAGGGAAGCCCACATTAAAACTAAGAAGGAATAAGGGCCACGTATAATGTGTGTATCTTGTGTATAGTATTATATTGGCCCGACCTTTAATAGGTGCGGCCCAAATATAAAGTCCCTGACCCATTCAAAGGCCATGAAGATAACTAGTGGTATTACTTAGGGCATCATTTTGTCCTCACGAGAGAGTGCATAGATCATTCGAGATATTTTTTCTTCTTCTGTCTTCCTCGAGAAGCCATCTCGTCTTCCTCGATATCTTCTTCTCTGATATCTTCTTCTCTGTAACCTTTTTCTTCCATTAATGAAGATAAATGGTTTGGAAAAACTTGACCCGACTACTCTCTCTCTTTGTCTCAGGTTGCCTTCTCATGTCTTTTGTAGAGTACTCATATCTGGAATACCCGGTAGAACTACGGTCTTGAGAAACAATAAAATGGATTAACGGTGTTGGTTTCCAATGAGGAAAGTTCATGTTATATCAATCCTTTTATGCGACTTTCATTTTTAATTCTCTCTCTTTTTCTTTTATCAAAATTATTGTGCTTAGAAATAACGTTCATTGGCCTATTTCACGATCCCTATTTATGGAAAATAAAATTACTTAATTATGATAATATTACGAGAAATTTCATCGGGGAATTTTGAAACTCGTCTTGCGAAAGACATTAAGGGTGATGTAGTCTGGGTACCTAACTTTATTAGACTATCTGGATCACCCAATAAAAGATCGATTTCTCATTTACTATCCTAGAAATCTACTGCGTAGCAATTGTGTCGGAACCTATCCGGATAGATTCCCTGAATGTCTACTGTGATGGAGTCTGCATATGAGGAATGAGAGCTGGGCCTCGATGAGTGGTCCAAGAATCAATAAGCATCACATTGCTACTACTTTCCCCTATGTTTGGTAGAGATTGTTGCTTCCTAATTACAATATTAGTTCAGACATTAATTTACCTAATAACAAGGAGAATTTAAGTACATTAAGGAAATTGGATTTTGTAAATATGTAATTTTACCAAATTATTTTTGCAACTTTCTTTCTAACAAACAATATTAGAGTAAACTTTTCAGTTTAAAACAGCATTACATTTACTGTAAAAAATTCTATGTTGTTAAGAAGAAGATTTAGAAAGAAATGCACACTTTAACAATACTAGTAAAAGCCATTCATTTCTATATGATAATGAGAGCAGAGCATTTTAAGCCATGTACTAGGTATCCTTATATGAAAAGGAATGCGGGAGGCGTAGAAGTGGTATGATTTTTTTTTGTTTTTATTAACTAAAAATAATGGAATTAAAAAAATAAACATATTTCTAATATTTTATGGAGTTCAGTATGTCAGTTAGGCACACTGTCTCTGACTCTTGACATGGCTTTGAGATCCGATATTGATGGGTTATACAATTTTCTTATCCGGATACTCTGGTGATTATAATATATCTACAGGAACCTAGCCAGTAGTATGGGTTTCGATCGAACTATCTTACTACATACCTATCTTGCTCACGCCAAAGATATACACATGTTGTCTTAAGTGACTTCAGCGTGATTTGGTGGCCTAAAACCAAATATATTAAAAGGTAGTTAAACTTCTTTCGTAAAATCCATGTCTACGATAATGAAACAAAAAGAAAGCCACATGCTTTTGATCTAGTCAATGGGAGCACAATTTGTGATATGTGAACTAGATGCACGTCATAGTATCAAACTTTTACTTATAAAAATATGGCATTGTGACAAAGGTACAGAGTGTGAGCCATTATCCAGGGGTTTTGAACCTTTGCGTCACTTGCCTCAAACATATTTATATTGAATATGACAAAAATTCAAATAGCTAATTTGGTGAAACTGAATTGACAAAAAGTGAAACCGCATGAACATTAAAAAGAGCTATACATAATGGAAAGAAAAAAATAGAACTTGGAGATGGTAAATTAACTATTTAATCTAGTTAGAGAAGAGTTTATCGTTATTTACTCCAATCGTAGAATTTCTATCATATTTAAAAAAAATTGAAATCTTCTATTAATAACTACAAAAAAATATGGTATATATATAATAATATAGTACCTCATATATTTGGGGCCATCAATATTGGTAAAGAGTTTTCCTTATCTTGCCTTAGAACTGGCAAGTGCATTTGCATTACCTTGACTTGATATAAAGATATTGGAGTAACAAAAGATAATATAATCCACTAGATACAGATTATGCGTATTAACACCAAATTGTATCTTGATGCAGCTTTATTCATGTATATCAGTCTTATGAATCACTTATTCAATTTCTATGGAAAGCTCAAAAACACCAAAAGATAAAAAGAACATAATAATAATATTAACTAGTACAAAGTATCCAAAGCAGTCATTGGCTGATCATAGTTCAAGAAATGTGGGCATGTACTGATAAAAAGACGGGATCAAATTATTAACGGTTTTAACCTAAAGATCGCATTATTCTTTTTATGACACGATGGTTGATAATGTTTGCATATTATTTCAATGACCTTCTTCAAGCCCTTTCACAGACAGAAAAGGACAAGAAAATAATTTCTGTGAGATTTTTAAATCTCTTTTAGAAGTCTTTCTCATTAATACAAGATATATAGGTGCTACAATGTGAAATTCTAATGCAACAAAGAATTCTATATACACTATAATTACACAAGACTAAATAACTAGGCTAAATATTTATATTGTCTTTACGTTAATACACCCTTTCGAGAGCGTGGACAGAGGAGGCCCCTTTAAGGCGAATCTGAAGGAAAATCGAGAAAAAGAGTTATCTAGGAAGACCTTTTGTGAATATGTTCGCATCTTTGATATGAAGAAGGCTACGTGCACGATACCTTGACATGGCGGCAGAGAATCAACCTTCCTGCTGAACAAAGTGGATATTCATCTCAAATATCGCTTGGATTGTACAAATCTTTTGAACTTGGATTATGAGAGAATATATAGTGGATATGTTATCCTGATAAACCAAGGCGTAGCCATAGTGGACCTTTGAAGCTCCGAAAAAGAAGGTTTCGAACTTGACATATCTCAGCAAACATTGAAAGTAACGCCTATGTGCTACTACGCTTTTGCAGAGCGAATAACGTGGTTTATCTCTTGGCGGACAGTATGATGTTATCCACTACCGAACAGCGCGTGCTTGGCGATGTGGGTGTCGGCGATGTCCGAGACTGACACGCGCGATAAACGTCCAGTATATAACTAACTTACAGTCGGTGTTGAGGGTATAAATGTAATCCATAATCAAGCGTTCCACTGCGTATAGAGACTAATTCACATTTAAAGGAAGTAATAGAGAGCTACTCTTAGAGGCGTGCGTGAATATGTATACTTATTTGAACAACGCCACTAAGCAATATCGGGCACGAGTGAAAGTAAGGTAATGTAGTGTACTGCGAGACTCACATAGAGAGTGAGATCGACCTTTGGATCTTGTCAGCGCATCAACAGCAAGCTTTGATTTAGGAGTCAAAGCTGGAGGTGAGGCGTGATCTTGAAATTTTCTATTTAGATCACATGCGATCTTACTATATAGTTACGGCGTGAAGAAAAACATAGTATCTGAGATCTAATCCCTTTGAAATCCCAAAATAGGTCAATTGCAGCTTCCCAAATCGATTATGTGAATTCTATTTTAGCAATGTAATGATCTCATTTTTGACAAAAATGGAATGAGAAATGTAAAATACCATCCCATATTACAATAATAAATATGTCATCTTTACCTACATGAAAAATAAATGAGAATTATCACTATTCTTGTCTGAGCCCCCGATTAAGCATGACATATTGTTAAGCGATCACACCACACTCTAAGTGCGCTAGAAATCATAAAGTGACTTCTGACGTTGCCCATACATCTTTGAGGGTTCTTTGGATGGACAAAGCCGAGATGGTTGTGCATGTATGATTTCTTTCAAATCTCCATTGTAAAGCTCCATTTCCACGCTCAGTGTCATGAGTAAATGCTTACTTATAACAATACTGAGCTATGCGGATAGGTTTAACATGGCGAATTTCTCATCACAATCTACTTCTCTCGCAGTCGATTTGTGTGCGGTAGAGCTCTGTCTTGAGCACATACTTTCTACAACTCATTGATGTCTGTGTTTGTGAAGAAAAACCACGTACATCAGGATCACATTAACTTTATCTAGTCTAGAGAACTAAATCTCAAGTGTGTTGTTTGTTAAAACATTAATTCATACATGAAGCAGCATTCAATTAAATTTTGTTTGTACAATTTTGGATTTTGGAAATTGGGATATGTTTGTGTCAATTAAAGTGAACTTTATGTTTAAAAATTATGTGTTGGCCATGAGTTTCCATGTGGTGAGTTGGGCAGGGGTAGCTTGGTTTGTTGGTGTCGGGAAATGAGAGGTGGGGTCTGTATCAGGTTGATTTCTTGTGTAAGTGTCAGGGATCTGTGAGACAAAGGTCCGTGATGGGGTTTCGATTGGGAATGGTGGCGGGATCTTTGTGATGGCCCAGGGAGGTTGGTATCGGTGGGAGTTTTAGCAGATTAACATTTACTAATATAAATAATAGAGGAGTTATGTCTTTGTACCAAATACTATCATATAAACAACAAGTATGGAAATAAAGAAATGTAGCCTTACTTTTTCTAACTCATATATTTTGACTAAAAAATAAATATTAGACTAGTTTCATAACTAAATGGCGCTAACTGAAAGAATGCAAACCAACTTTAAATTGTCCCAAAATCAGTATGGACTCTCAGAAATTCATCTTTCACGATAGCATAACGTAGTTTCTACAATCAACGTAAAGATATAGCTTTAATTACCATACGGTATCTCGTGCGAAAGCGTAATCCCGACCTCATGCATTTTGCAATAACCTCCTAACAAACGACAAGCTAACGCGCCTTTTTCTGATTGATAGATGACTTGAGAGTTCAGCATCAAATACATACCTTAGATGCTCATACGACACTACTGCTGTTTTTAATATGTGCCAGTTCATAGAAATACAATGCAACGACATATGTAATCTGGTTAGGTAGATATAACTAATCTTGACGTTCAAGTGAAACAAATCAAAGAGTATGCTTATTCTAGCGGTCAATCGTTGTATTAACTTTATATGTCTGACAACTCAAATTGTCTAATGCAGCGGCAAAAATGGCCAGATTGCATTATCCTGTAATCTGTTGCTCGATGTTTACAATATCCCCGAAATGTACCATTTTTTTCTTATGCGGTCGCCACCATGTAGCTGCCAAACCACTAGCGGCGCCACCATCCCATTTTCTGGCACGTCATCCCCGCCGCTACTCTGGCTCGTGATGCGTCCTCTTACCATACTCCGTCATTACCTTCCACATTGCTCGTCATTAGCCACTTTTCACTGGTCATTCGCATCAGCCCGTCAGCTACTGCTTTACTCTTCTCGAGGATTTAGATTATATTTCTGAGTCATTTTACCTTCCTGCATGTTTCAATTGTTAATTCAAGGTGAATTCTTTGTATGTGTATAGATTTGCTTTTTCCAGTTTTACCGTGGTTGCCGTCAATGCTGATTTTATTCATTGTTAACCGCATTTTGTTTATTGAAAATTGTATTTCTAAATTAAATTGGAGAATGTATGGAAGACTTACGTTAGTCTCTTAAATACATTGAGAAAATGGATTGTGGAACTAGAAGTGGTGGATGTTGCCAAATGGGTATTAGAATATGAGCGAGAGTGGCTTGAGTATATTAAGGTTTTGCTACGAGTCTCGAAAACCATTTGTTGTCCATGCAGTAGTTGTCACTATCATTATTAGCTGTAAAGAGATATTGTGAGAAGATCACCTAATATGCCAATGGTTTGTGCCAAAACGGATAAGTTATCGAATTAGGGATCAAAATTGAAGAAGAACTGTCAGATAAGCATTGAACAAACAAATATGGATGATTACAATGATGACATAGCAGGTTGTTGAATGATGCTTACGTGATGTTTTTTTAAGAGAGGGGTGAATGACCAGAGGCAAGATTTGCAAGTTAGTTGAAGAGGAACTATATCCGGATCGAGAAAGCACGTTCAGCTTTTCTTTATGAGTTCATTATTTATTTTGAAGTGTGATCACGGACTTACCAATGTTACATTCTTTGATATATTAGGCTTGTAAGACGGTGTTGCAGGTGTAAAATTGCTAAATTAACAATGAAGCGAAGAGTGTTTTAAAAGTACTGAGTTGGATTATATAAGATAAATCGTACCCCAATCTTAGAGCTTGCAGTTTGTGCTGAAGAAGTGGATCTTATTTCACATGGAAACCATCGACCCAAAAAGATAAATGCGTCCCATTAAGAATGGACTTAGAATTAGTAGAAGTGCAAAACGAAAAAGGTTGTCACTTGAGTGGATACATAGAAGAATCGAGAGCATTTGTTGAGGAGTGCTCAGTATAAAAGATGCAGTGTTGCTAGGAGGTTCGCTCTGGAGATAGAACGAACTACAATGAATTTTCACTTGGTAGTCACTGCACCATCACAGGTGCTATTAGTAATGGTGCAGCGGAAATTTGGAACTTGAACAACTAGATGTGAAGAAAACTTTCATTGGAGAGTTGGAGGAGGAAATATACATGACTCGGCGGATGGGTTTGGAGTTCTGTGAGATTATGTTTTTAGTTGAAGGAAGTCCTTGTATGAGCTAAAGTAGTCTCGGCGGTGAGGTGAGTTAAACGCTATATGATAGAGATTGGCTCTGCGGAAGTCCATGCGATTGTTGTGTTTACTCTGACCAGTCGTATTTATTCTTTTGATTTACTTGATCTGCAGCCCACATGCTTAGTGATATATGTTGGTAAATTTGCGAGACAAGTCGATATCAGAAGTTGAAGGATATTCCTAAGTCTTTGAGTTTGATATGAAGGATTTGAGTGCACGAAGAATTAAAATGGAGATCTATAGGGGATCTGCAGAAAGAAAGCTTTTCTTGTGTAGAGGCTACGTTGGAAGATTTTGTCAAGGTTTAACAGCATATGCAACAAGCGTATAGATACTCCGGTCTTTGCGAAATACACATCACATTTGTTGCCTTTGCACCTAAATCAGGCCCGAGGAGAAAAGGGAGTACATGCTCTGCACTAGACTGATCTTACCACCAGTCTGTTGCGATGTTGCTGCGGGTTTTATGGTGAGTGCGGCAAGAAGCATTGTATTTGTGAGGTTTCCGTTACCATAGTCACGTCGATGTTAGTTTCATTTATGGAAGTGTCTGAGTGTTTGGTGAGGGTTTTCAGACTCCGACTATGCTGAATGTTGAAGCAATAGAAGATCTATAGTATTATGTTTCACTCTGGAGGTTGGTTGTCGAGTTGAAGCTGTTTCACATTCGATGACTTTATGCGACTACGGAAGCGAGTACATGACATTGTATCACGACCCGACCTCGGGCCATGGCCAGTGTCTTACCCGAGCGCTAGTGATACAACATCCGGAGAAAATCGGCTGATAAAAACTCATAAAGATAAATGAGTGATAAACAGGCTAACAACGGTTACCTTTACGTATATATAAATAAAGCTTGAGCAGTTGTCCATACAAACCACACTTACAAGCAGTGCACTACATACCTGCAAGAGTTTTATA